>JAQIYK010001083.1:0-10855 GCA_034700465.1 Rotylenchus robustus | reverse complement strand
TTAAAACGGTTCAAAAAGGTGTGTATTAGCTCCCAAAATGATAGAAAAATGCATAAAAAATAGTATTAGGAAAAAATTTGGGGATTTTTTTTTGGCTTTTGGCCATTTTTCGCTTTTTTTACCCCGAAAAACGACCCGGGGTCGGGGTCCCCGATCCCCGTTCCCCGTGGAAAAATTTTCCCCGTCCCCTTTCCCCGTTTTTTTTGGAGGCAGACGAAATTTTATGGGGGGAACAACCCTACTCCAAATGCAAAACATAACATTTTTAATACAATGTATTTGGCTGCATTCAGAGACGCCCGTGTATACTGTATTCTATCGCTTCGATTTTTATATTTTTTAAATCCAAAACCAATATATTTACGGAATTTCTGGATAAACAGTACAAAAAAGTCACATTTTCGCATTTTTAAAATGTATTCACGCTCATTCCCAGCCCTTGCTCAGCCGAAGTAGATTGGCGCAAAATCTCCATTATGGATTGATTATGGGATGTTTATTAGCGTAAAATGTAAATTTATATATAAATATATCCGAAATCGGTTTACCTTAGAGCCCGGACATGAACCGAAATCAGACCCGAATTTGGAAATCGTTTAAAATTTGTGAAAAAAATTTCAAAAAATCCAAAATTTTTGCGATTCTTAGGGGTGTATTTTTACCCGGCTACCCCATTTTTTTCCTTTGAATCGGGGCCGGGGTGCGGGGCTCAACTTCTCTCGGGGGAGGGGGGAATCCGGGGGGGGGGGGATTTGGCCAAAAACCGGCCGGGATGTTTTCGGGGGGGGGGGGTTGGGGACCATCCCTACTTGAAATGTGCTCTACTCCAATGTTTAAATATGAGATAAATTGTAAGTTTTTCGCATATTTAAACATATTAGATTAGAGCACATTATAGGGCATTTGATGTGTTCAATGGACAGCATTAAATTACTTTAGCCTAGCCAATGTAACCATAACCTGTACCGAACAAAAAAAATTCTAAAATTCCGTTCTGTCCATGCTGAAATGTTGAAAAATTTTGCAAAATGAGAATTCGATCGATTGTTAAAAAATTCAGCCAATTTAACGATCGAAGCCAGAAATTTTTATTTTTTTTCTGATGATTTGTAAAGTGATAACCATAAAATATAAATCTATATGTATTATTTAATATTTTTATGATTTATGAATCAGTAGGAAAGTGATCAAATTGTGATGTGATAGATAAAATTGCATCATAGCACTAATTTTATTTATCTCCAAAAATAATATTAATAAGTGAAGAAATATCAATAATTTTTGGCCATCGTCAGATCAAATCCGATCTTCTTTCTCTACAAGTTAGCTCATTGACCGCGGACCTTCTCACCCGCACGGTTTAGACGATCGCCTACAAAAAAATGAGAAATTATTTTAAACTATTTTTTCAATATAATATTTTTTGGCATGTTTTCAATATAAAGCCCAATAATACTAAAAATCTGAGTTGTTGTCTTACCTGCAGCCTCCTTCGTCTCGTCAAACTTCTGGCCCGCCTTCTGTTTATTCTCTTCCCACTGCTGGCCCATCTCGACCTGAATTTTTTAATTTCCGTTTCTTTTTCTTATTTTTTAAGTTTTACCTTTTTCTCCTGATTATAGTCCTTGGCCTGCTCCGTCTTTTCGCCCATGTATTCTTTGGTTCGGTCGATTCCGGAGCCGACCTTGTCAGCAACCTAAGAAAATATTTATTTTACCAAATAAAAAAACTACCAAAATGGAAATTTTTGAAATTTAACTATAAAAAATAAAAACCTTTTAATAATTTTTAATTGTTTTACTCCTTTTTCAATTTGGGTTTTAATTGTATTGTATTTCTACATATCATCTAATATATGCAAATTTACCGTGTCCTTGGCTTCTGTGACCCGTTCTTTGGTCTTCTCGTAGATGCCCTTGTCCTGTTGGTTTTGGTTTGCAGACATGTTGAAAATGGATTGTAGAGATTGATTATTGGAATAAATAAAGGTTGTTTAATTTTTCGCTGAAAATTAAAAAAAAATATTTAGATAAATATTCAAGTATATATGTACATTTTGGCTAAATTCTTAAATAAAATTTTGCTGGAAAAATGGGAAAACAGGAGTTGGGTAATAGTCCAGTTTGTTCTCCCCCCCCCCTTTGAAAACGACAAAAATTTCTTTTTCGATTTGGCTGAAAATTAGCATACGCATACCAAGGGTGTAGAATCCGAATCTGACGTCAGATTTTATCAAATCATTGATCTTATCTATGACTTATTTGTTGATTTCAAAAAGGGGGAGGGGGGAATAAACTGGACTATTACCGAGTTTTGTGTGTGACTGAGTGACCTTTTCCTGCCTATTTATAAGGTTCATTTTTGTTTACGCAGTCGGTGGCCTTTTGTTTTTGTGTGCTTTCGGTGTTTGGTTTGTTATAATTTGCGATGGTTGATCATGGATTAATGAGTTGTTGACGAATAATATCAATAATATGTAATTGGTTGGTTAATTAATTAAAAACAAAAAAGTGTTCGTTTAGCAAGGCAATAATATCATTCGCTCACAAATTTGGCGATAGATAAGAAGGAAGAGACCAACGAACAGTTTTGCCTGAATCTTTTCAGTTTCACCATCTTTTTGGTGGTGCATACATTGTATTATTTCATTCACTAATTAGTGCTACTCCATCCATTTGAGCTCCATGACGGGGAGAACAAAGTTATGCCCCTTTTTCGCTCGTAAACTGTTTACTCTTTAGAATACTAAGATAAGTCAAATTTTCGAGTATATCCCCCCCCCCCAACCAAAGACAATCAAATTGTATATTCAATTCACTGTCCGATTTTATATTACATTTATAAATTTGGTGACCGATTTTTCCTGCAATTTTGCTTATCGTATCAAATATATTTTATTTGGATACTCACGGAAACTTTATCTTTTGTCTGATCTTTGGTGCCTTGATTTTTGTTTATTCGACCTTTTTCGGCACTACTTGGAATTTTAAGTTTGGAAGTATGAGTCTAATGTCTAATTAGTTTTTTTCATTTTTTTAATTTATTTATCTTTGATCTGATTTGTTCAATCAAAAGCATCCATTATCGGCTTTTATTTGGCCATCGTACTCATTTTGATGACTACTGTACCACGGTATACACCCGCCGGTTTGTCACATTTTTCCAATGGGTTAATTTTTATTGTCATTAATGCCATTTATGTAATTAATTCAGTCACAGCAATAATAGGTAATAATCTCTATTAACGGGGGGGGGGGCAAATTTTTAATGGGAAGGGGAGGGGGGGGGGGGAAAAAAAAAAATTTTCAAGTGCACAGAAATAACCTCTAATGTGCTTTAAAATGCTTAAAAAACACTTAAGCTTTTTAAACATTTAAAAAAACGGCCCAAAATTGAACCAGAAACCCTCTAAAAAACATTTTTTAGTTTGTTTTTCACCATTTCGACACACTAAACGGTAAAAATAATGCCTAAAATGCTTAGAAATGGTTATTTTTAAAAAATTTCAGAAAAAATTGCCCCCCTCCGTTAAAATTTTTGCTACCCCCCCCCGTTAAAAAATAGATTAGTACCCAATAATAAGAGTACACAATTTATTTTGTGAATATATTTCACAACTCTCTGAAGGTGGACTGCTCGGAAAACTCCTTTTTGGTGGTTGTGTCGTGCACTGCCGCCGACGTTGACTTGTCCCCCTTCCCCTCCTCCTTTTTGCTTTCGTCCTTCTTCGACTTTGTCGGGTTCGCTTCATCAACAACATGTTTCTGTTCCTCCTCCACCTCGTTTTCTTCGTCTTTTTTCTCCACCAAATTGTCACAAATTTTTGCCTTCAACCGGTTAATCAGTGCGTTGTTCAATTGGGCAAAATCTTTGACGGTGTACACATTTTCGGTGCATTCGGTGACCCAAAAAATGAACTTTTTAAAACATTAGGTCAAATTTTTTGAAAAATAAAATTGAATAGATCTCAAAATACGGTAAGTACGGTTTTTGACTGCTCTTGATTAATAAGTTGAATATACCGTGTTCGGTGGATTTTGATTAAAGTACAGTACTCTTTAATAAAAAGTACCGTATTTAGCTGCTTTTGATTGACGCCTGTGCCGACACCGACTGCAATAATGTGCACATTCTCTGCACGCATTGCTTTCGCTTAAATATGGAGAAAAATATATATAAAAAATAAAATAAAAAATAATTAAATATATATTAAAAATAATAAATAAATTTAATTTACGATGATTAAAATAAAAATAGATAAAAATATTTTATAAAAAATTTGTTAGAAATGAGTATTACCAATAAAACTGTAAAATCCAATTTTAACGATTCAAATTCATTTATTTGCCTAACCCGGCGTCGCCACGTCATCTTCGGATGCCCCGTCCGTGACCACCACCAACACTTTGCTGCTGCTGTCTTTTCGAGCAGTACTTATCACTTTCTTATGAGTGTACGCCAACGCACCGCCGAGCATTGTTCCCCCGTTCAAGTAGCGAATATTTGCAATGGCCTCTTCCAACTTTAAAAGTTCCTTTTAATTTTTATATGTCCTAAAATTCCCATTAAATTATATTTGTCCCACTTTTTGGTGATTGAAAATGTCGGCGAGGCCGAACTCAGTGCGCGAGCTGCTCGCGAATTGGACCAGCGCCAAGTGGTTGCCATTTTTGGACACGGCCATTTGGCGCGCGAACTCGCGACAAAAGGGCAACACTTGGCCACGGAACACGGGCTCCGTAATCGAAGCCGACCCGTCCAGCAGAAGCACAACATCCATCGGCGGGGGTGCTGAACAACAATGAAAAATACAAAACAAAAAAACAAAAAACAAAATCCAAAAGTATGAATCTAAAAACATTGTACTCGACATGGTACTCCCCTCGAACAAAGGTATCTGTGGTAAAAGTGAACCCAGGCAACATTGAACCAACTTTTTAAAATGCTAGCTTACACTGTTTCTTTTTTCCATTTCTCATCCTCTCCTCTTCAAATCGAGGTGGGGCAGGGGGGTTAGGGAGGGGCTAATTTCCCAATCTCCCTTCGGTGAACAGAAGTTCATAAAATGCTTACGTGGCAACTCTTTGACTGTTTCATTGGGTTTCAAGACGGTTTTTGGCCTTGGGTTCGGCTTCTTCACAACAATGAGCGGCTTCTTAGGTTGCGCAGCTGGTATACTGATGGTGGGCAAATCTACCATCTTATTGTCCTTAAATTCAAAATTTTGATTAAAAAATTGACAAAAAATAAATCCGATTGTCATTTTGTCCAGTGTTTTATTTGTGCTATTTCATAGTTTTTTTTCGAAAAATAGAATTACAGAAACAGTCCAAAAAAGGATTTTCCGAAAACGTAGTGAATTAAGTTTGGGTTTGTATCAGTTTTCATTATTTTTTGCAATTTTTGGACTTCGCTTTTTGAAAATATATTTCGTTCCAATTTTCGCGCTACGGGTTTCTGAATCCAGCGTGTCATTTTTCGGATTCCTTCCGTGCCTGCTTCTTCTGCTGCTGCTTCTTCCCCTCCTCCTCACTGTCTTCTTTGTGCACCGTTTGCGTCGTGCTCAACGAGTGGCGCTTCATCGTGCTGACGAAACCCTTTGGCTTTGATGCCGTTGAGTCCGAGGTCGACGACATGGAGGAGGACACTCGACGCGACATGGTACTCTCCTCCGACTTTGAGCTGGTAATAAACAATTCAAACCTCATTGGGTTTTTAAGTTCACCTTTCCCGAATTTGACTTTCGAAATTTTTGACAATTTGAAAAAACAGCAAATATTTCGAGTTAGTTTATGGTTTTACCACAAGACATTCTAAAGTTGAAATTCAAATCAAATCTCTTTTTCTAAATTTTATATTTTTTATCAGATTTTTTGGTGTTATTTTGGGTTTTTTTCTTTTTAAAAATGGCAGTTTTCAATTTTTGATCAAAATACTTATCAAAATTGTTTTTAGATCGCAACTTCAAATCCCATTCGAATTTAATATAAAAAATTCTAACAGAATCTTATAACCCCACAAATTTTTTAGTCAAAATTTGAAGTCAAATTTTTTCAAAAAAGATTACCTCGAGCTGCTGAAGAAAGAAGAGGAGGATTTTTTGTTTTGAACATTGCTTGAAAGTGTCTTCATTTTCCAGACTAATTTTCTTCAATTTTTTTCTAAAATTGTTTTAAATTTAAAAAAATAAAAATTAATTAAATGAGGAAAATTACCGAAAAATCAGTTTTTTGAATTTTTAAATTTAAAAAATACATAAACAATGGAATACCGCAAATGGAGAGGGGGGGGGGGGAGGGGGAGAATAAAATATAAATTATAATTCTTGGAATTTTTATAACTTATTTTTAGTTTTTTTGTTGAATTTTAAGCTTTGCAGTGTTCTAGAAGGTGAGAAAAATATGAAACTATCTGTTCAATCAATGAGGGGGGGGGGGGAGAGAAGAAAATATGATCTGAAGGAAGAAAAGAACAACTGAACCAAACACCGGGGAAGGAAGGGGTGGTTGTTGGGGCCAATTGGCCTTATGTTTGGCTAACATTGGGCCGAACCCAACCCCATCAGAATCAGCCAATGATCGATTATTGGCCCGAACAACAAACAAAACATTATTATGCTTTCATCACAGGAAAGAAAGGTTATTCTTGATTAATGTTTCAGGAATTTCTGGAATTTTATTGTTTCGATCAGAGGTTGAAGCGGGCTGATCCCGAACTAAGCAGAAATTTCTGGCCGGGACAAGTCGAAGGCCGACCAAGAATGGAATTTTTTGTTAAATTTATTCAAATTATCCAAAATGAAACAAAGAAAATTGTCAAATTTGGCCATTAAAATTTTTAGTTAAATACTTTAATGGAACGAAAAAATTGATTTTTGAAAAATAAACCGAACCTTGAGTTCGAGAAAATTATTATTATAACTTATAACGCATTCTAATCTAAACTATAAAAAATGCCCAATGATTTTATACCGAATCATTGGCCGAACCCAACCCCCCCAAAAAGAGGAAATTTATACTGTAAATTTTTTTGCTGAAAAAGAGGAAATTTATAAATAATTTACATATTATTTTTCCGTTTTTATCTATACAAATATACAATATAATAAATACAATATAAATAATATTTTTCGAATTTTCGTCAGCTAGGCTGTCTATAGGCTATACACGCCACCATGTTGTTGCTTACCTCGCAAAACAGGGGACTCTGTTTTCATTTAAAAACAATATTTAAAAAATACAAAAATATTTTAAAAGAAAATTACCGTATACACATATGAAAAATGAGCCCGAGAGCAAATGACTAAAACAAAAAATGGAATATAAATTAAAATTAATTTTCAAATTTTATTTTATATTATACCATTCACATCTCCACCAAAATGATGTTCAGCCGCCAAATTTATGGCCCTCTTGGACTCGGTGGGATTGTCGTTCATGTTCTGAACAAAAAATAAATTATTACGATAAAAACAACTTGGTTTGCATAATTTGCAGTTTTTCGAATTTTTCAAATATTGTTTATTTATAATTTATTCATTATTTTCAACATATATATTAATACTTTTAGTTTTTTAATTTAAAATACGGTGTCTCCAACACCAATAAGATGGACCACCCACGTCCTGCATCAGCTTGCGCAACACCAAACTGTTGCATCTGCTGAACTGCTCCACACTGATGCCCCCTCCTCCTCCTCCCGCCGCTTCTGTTTCTGCTCCCTCTCCTCCTTCTCCTCCTCCTCCTTCGTCCACTTCTATCCTCGCCTTTGCTTTGGCATTTGCCTCACCCGATACCTCAAAACAATCAATGTTACATATATTTTTTTGAAAAATCAAAACGAAATATTTTGCAATTTTTAGTTATTTACAGATTCACACCCAAACAACGAAGCGAAAATGCTAAAAATCAATTCCAAATTCTTTTAAGATTTGTCTAAAAATCCAAATTAAAAACTAGAATGGCTGTCTTGCCCAAGCCCAAAAATTCTCAAAAATATTATCAAAAAATTGGTTATAAATTTAAAAAAAACAGACTCGAGAATCGGTGTGATTTTGGCTTTTTAAAACATATTTAATCCCTCCAACCTCCAACAGCCGCGCTTTTACTGTAGTTGTTGCAATTGTAGAGTACAATGATTCCGAGTACGGTAGTTCGGTTGAGTACGGTAATGGAAGTCGCCTTTTCTTTGCCGACGGACTGTAGCGAATTTCAATGCCCGTTTTTCCATTTCCAAATTTGAAATATTGTCGCTTAAACAGGTTCTGAAAAAATATTTTTTGACTTAAATTAGTTAGAAAAAAAAAGTTTTATATTTAAAAATGCTTTTTCGTTTCCAGAAATTGCATAAATGGGCAGTTTCCCAAAGTACCCAAATTATCCAAAACTTAGCCCTAATGTAATGATGACGTAACCAGAATTTTTTTAAAAAGAGGTGTATTTTGGGTCCGAAAAACCCGATTCTTTTTCTTAAAGTCCATTTTCAAAAATTAAAAAACACAATTTATCTCGGTTTCGAGATCTATCGCTCATCGCTACCCTTCTCTGTGGTGATCACCTCGAGGTCGCTTTCGTCCGCCAACCACCTCTGTTGGACTTGTTCTTCCCCTCTTTCTTCAATTCGTTTCTTTTGTCCCAACCGGGCCTTTGCAGTTGGTACAGTACACGGATGGCCTCCTACCGTAGTCGGCGGGACACATTTGACCACTTTAACTCCATTCTAAAGCGCAAAATAAAAAATAAAATAAACGTTAATTGAAAAAAGGGAAAACTCAAAAATTTGGACTCAAAAAGAAAATGACTTTTTAAAGATAGACTTTACTTGTAAGAGGGAAACTACCCCAGCAAACTACCCCAGCACAGAGCACAGGGGTGCGATTTTGCCTTATAAACCTGGTATTTGCCGAATTTTGGGGTGTCGTGCCGGATTTTTGCCGGGTTTTTGCAAAATTTTTACACAATGATTCCGGGTTTTGGGGTTTTTGAGATTGCACCACTGCCCCAGCCCCCAGTAGGGGGTTGGGGCCGTTAAAAAATACATTGTTTAATAAAAATGAAGTTAGTAATATACAATAGTCCCACTCTCCCAACCTAGGATAACAGGTTAAATTTTAAATACAGGATAACCTTTAGGGCTGATATTCGAGTAAGGAAACTGTACATACAGTATACGGTATTCAAAAATTGTAAAAATCTTTTTTCCTACAGTACCTCTTTTTGTTGGAATTTTGTTGTTCGGCGCAGTTCTGCCAATGGTCCTCCAATTGGCGATGGATTTGCAGTGAAAAAGGCGTTGGAATTTGAAATTATCAAATTAATGAGAAAGACAACAAATGTGAGAAGAGCAACAAAACATCCCAACATTCTCTGATTAAACAAATAATTTTGCGATGCGAATTAATCAGATAAAATTAAAATAAATTTGATGCAATACATTAAATTTTATTTTATTTTTGTTAAAAAATGTAAAAATAAATAAAAATTAAAAATAATATTGTACCTAATAATTCTTACTTAAAATGATGTATTTTATTAAATTTAAAAATCTTGTTTTTTTAACAAAAGAATGCGCGAAAATTGATGGGAAATCCGGATTTTGTTGCTGTGGCGTTGGAATTTGTGTTGCTTTTTATGTCGAACAATGTCAGTGGGGGCTGTCGCCAATAATAAATGACCTAAAAATGGGAAGAAGCAAAGCAAATCGGACTGGTGGTGAAGGAGGGGAGGGGAGGAGAGGGAAGAAGGGGGGATGAGAGGGGGGGGGGGAAGGGGGAGGAGAGGGGGGGGGGGGGGAGGGGGAGAGGGGAAGAAAGGGCATTTGTGAGGTTGACAACATTCACGGAGGGTGAGTGACAAGTGCCGGGACGGGAGGGAGGGGTTGATGGCAGTTGTCCAAGGTGGGGAATATTTGTGGTTTGGTTTAGTGGGGAAGAAAATGGGCTATAAAGAGGACCGACCGAGGCTGGATAGTCTTAATCACTGATTAGCTTCAACGAAACCTTTCTCTGGTTAAGAACTTCCGATAAATTATCAATTTTTTATTCAATTGACCAGATTCGTGTGACTCATCAGACGTCAAGTCCAGTCAGTTCAATGGGATCACTGTGACTTTATTGTGGCCTCTCCCCTCCTTATCACCTACCATTGCCGTCCCCTTCCTCACTTTCTTTCCAAAAAGAGAAAAATAATAGGGTCCCCCCTCTTATTTTTCCAAAATTCTCGCAAAATTTTCGCAGCGCAAAATTATGAAAATTTTTGCTTCCGGACCAAAAAAACCACCCCTTAAATCGTTTTTTCTGCGCCAAATTATTGAAAAAATCGATAATTTTTTGCCGCAATGCTTATTAGTGTGTCGCTGTTGTATATGAAAATTAAGTCCCAGTCCAAAAACACACCCTAAAAATCGATTTTTCGGTGCGAATAAAAAATTTTAACCGTTCAGTCCTTTCCAAAATATTTTTCTGTTAAAATAAATTTTCTCTTTGTTCAATTTTATGGCATTTCGTAAGATACCCAAAATGCTTTTTTTTCTCTAACGAAAATACACTCATAAGAATCGAATTTGCAGAACCAAAAATTATACCCATGAAAATTGTGCCCCTCCGAAAAAAATTCTGGTTACGAACTTACTTGATTTCGCATAAAATTCAATTCAAGCAATGTGCAAACGCTAAAAAAAGTTAATAATTTCTAGTATGGAAATCACTTGTTAATTTATTTTTTATACATAAAATTGCGTTTTTATGCATTTTTGGGACCGCGCAAATTTCGGAGCTTCGATTGGGGAGGGGTCCATTTTTTGGGGACACCGCGCAAGGTCCCCTCTGATTGACCCCCCCCCCCGTGTGCATGTATGT
>JAQIYK010001082.1:0-10857 GCA_034700465.1 Rotylenchus robustus | reverse complement strand
TTAGACAAAATTTTCATTGTAATTAAACTTTTTGAAGCTTTGAATTTGTGAGTAAATTCTGATAAAAATTAGGTTGATAGGTGCTCCCGCAGTGCCGATAGGCGGTCGGGAAAATTTTTGAAAAAATTGTTCACCTTTCATTAAAAATTAATCATTTTTATTAATAAATTTCCTTTTTTGCTCAGGCAATTTTTGGAAAATTCTAAACTTATGTAGGGTATGGGTGCACATGGTATGGTATAAAAATATAATACCTATGTTAAGAAATTGGATGACAAATAATTTTGGGGCGAGAAGAATTAGCATTTTTGGACAAAAAATGGCCGATGGCCGAATTTCCCGAATTCCGAAGAATGGCCGAATTTCATGAAAATTTTTACAAATATTTTCAAAAATTTCCAAATTTTTTCGATTCTTAGGGGTGTATTTTCATTTTTCGGTCCTTTTGGGGACCCCGGCGGGCCCCCAACTTTTTTTCCGGGACGGGGTCAGGGTTCGGGGACCAGTATTTTTTCGGGGGTGGGGGGGGGGGGAGCTTTTTCCGAAAAACCCTGGGTTCGGGGGGGGGGAGGGTTTTGGGTCGGGGACGGGGTCCCACCCTAATAAGTTCAACCAAAAATTTTGGAGAAAATTTCGAATTTTTGGGGAAAAATATTGAAAAAATAGATGTTTTTGGAAAAATATAATTTTCTTAACAATAAATGAAAAATGACCGTTTTCTGATTCTTTCCAACTTTTCACATAATTCTGGTCTGGATGAGTGGATAAGCGGAATTTTTGCGGCGCTCTCATTTTGTTTCCTACACAGAGAAATTAGAGCGTAAAATGATTGAACGAGATTTCTTTGAAAAAATACAAAAAATTTGGAAAGAAACTAATGAAAAATGATTTTAAAATTATAATTTTTAGCTAAAAAATATAATTTAAGCTGAATTTTCTATCGAATCATGGCACATTGGTGTGTTGATCATCTCAGAGATGCAAAGGTAAAAAATTTTTACGATTTTTTATGAATGTTTTTTTCAAGGCTTGGTCCTTGGAGGGGCTGCAAATGAATGTGAGCAATGACGAGGCCGCAAAAATGTTTGACTCGGCCATCCGACAATTGGTCTCATGGACGGACTGTGAACAGTTGGGCGGATTGGAAGGCACAATAAAACGGATGAAAGCGGCAGAACCGGAATTTTGTAACAAAAAAAGGAATAAAATAATAAAAATAAAAATTAATTAAACATTGCCTCAGCTAAAAATAATAAGTAACAAATAATCTAAAAAATTTAAAATCAAAATTATCTAAAAATTACCAAATTTTTGAAAATAAAACCATAAATAAAAAAATGAAATTTTAGGTATTTTTTGGATTTTTCATTTTATTTTTAGTCATGGGTAATGTCCTTTCACTCGGGGTGGATGCGCTCATCGCCGGCCGTTCAATTCAAGCCGACCCAGTGTATAAAGTCGAATTGGACCAATTGGTGGAGAATTCAAAGACAATTAAAAATGTGCGCGAACAAAGGCATGCCAGGGCGGTTCAATTTTTTGCTTGCGGGTAAATTTTCAGCAGAAAATTATTGGTAAAATTAAATAATTTACAAATAAAATTTCCAAAAAAGTAATTTTTAATAAAATAAATTTTTATAAAGTATTTTGTAAAAAATACCAAAAAATCGTTCTAATTCTCTCTAATCTTACAAATCTCTAATCTATTCTATTTCATCTATTATCTATTTCATCTATTATCTATTTTATCTATTTTTTTTTAAATCTCATCTATTTTCTCTAATCTTAAAATCGTTCTAATTCTCTCTAATCTTACATCTTAGTGAAATGCATTTATTCACTTATTTTTAAAAGTATATTATGTAAATAAATATTTATGTTTTTCTTTAAAATATCTGTTTCAAAAAATAAAAAATATATAGAAAAATGTAAAATAAAATCAAAATATTTTTAGAATATGAAAAATTTTAAAAATTATTTCAAGAAAAATTTTAGTGAAATGCAGAGTGCCTGCGTGGAATGGGAAAAAATATTGGCCGAATATCCAAACGATCTGTTGGCCCTCAAATTTTCCAGCGATGCAGTAAGTACAAAATATTAAAAAATAATTAAAAATTTAAATTAGTTTTTCTTCGCCGGAGACTTGCCAGGTAAATGCTAAATACTAAATACTGTATGTAATAAATAATAGAAAAATGTTATAAAAATAAATGTTAAAATGCAATATTAAATATGAACATTAAGGCAAAAGGAATAACATTGCCAGAGTGATCAACAAATGGGACAAAAATGCTCCTTGTTATAGGTTTCTGAATAAATTCACTTTGGAAAAATACCTTAAAATTTGTCATCTTGTCATTTGATTATTAGAAAACTCCAAATATCTTAACCACAAAAAAATTTCTCAAAAAGTGATTGGTATTGAAAGATAGGTAATTGTTTTTTATTCGTTGAGTGATCTCAAACTTAACTTTAACCAGTTTTTTGATGGTTTGATAAAACTCCGAATTAAGAAAAAATTGAGAAAGGGAAGGAAATTAAAAAAGTTTAATTTTTAAAAATTGGTGAATGCCATAAAAATGTTCAAAAATTTACTGTTTATATTTTTTGGAAAAACCTTTTTTTGGAAAACGCATGGCTATTCCCAACTTCACATCTATCTGTATGTAAGCCCAACCCACCTCTGACGAAAGTGGGATATGAAAGAAATGTGGCGATTAAATTTAATTTTTCCATTTTTCAAATTCCCAATTCGATAATAAAATTTTACTACAGTTATTTGCACGGAATGTACGCATTTGGGCTGGAAGAGTGCGGCGAGTACACCGAAGCGGAAAGGCACGCCCGACTTGCACTCGAACTGCAGCCGAAGGACTGCTGGGCAACGCACGCACTTGCGCATTGTTACGAGATGGTCAGCAATTTCACGGACGGCATTCATTTTATGGAGTCAACTGAAGCCGATTGGACGGTAAAGGACAGAGATCGAATAGAATCACTTTTTAAGTAAAAAACATTCTTAAAAGTTCAATAGGTTTTCCCGGTAAAACAACCAAAAAATATTTCAATAAAAATGTTAAAATATTTCTTCAAAAACTCTTAAATATCTAGACGTCGATTATATTTAAATTTAACCCCTATCAAATAAAGATTTATGATTATTTATTGCTTTTTAATTTTAGCCGGGCAATTTCATGACTTGTCACAACTATTGGTACCGCTGAACATATTCAAATTGTGAGGTTAATTTGAACTGGATGATATTGTTCAGGCATGTTATTCTGTTCTACATTGAGAAAGGCGACTTCGAGTCAGCACTGACTATCTATGACAAGTGGACATTAAATGCTAAAATATTTCAAACAAATGATAAAAAAACATTATTTTTTGATTAATACTTAATAAAAATTAAATTTTTATTATACTTATTCATAATTTTCTAGAATTTAATACCATATTTGCTCTAATTTCACTTCACGAAACATGTTCGATCCCCCTCGGGAGGGAGAGAAATTAAAGGAATACGGTATTTATCAAATTTTTAGGCAAATTCAGAGTCGAACCAAACAGGGCGGAACCCTTCTAAGTCTGACCGATGCCTCCTCCGTATTGGCCCGTTTTGAACTGGAAGGCATCGATGTGGGCCGAAAACGGTGGGAGGCGCTGGCCGGGCTAGCCGAGCAGCACATGGGTGACCAAGTGTTGGCATTCAACGACGCGCACATTGCGCTGATTCTGAATCGTCTTGAGGGGCATGAGGAAGATGCCAATAAAGGGTTGGCAAGAAAACACACGGAAAACATGGAACAATTTGCCAGGTATTATAATTGCACTCAAATTGGCTAAATGGAATTCGACAAATTTTTGAAACTTTAATCCACAATTATTTACAATTTTTAATCTGAAATACTTTAAATTTAGAATAAATTGAAATCGATATATTGAATATCCCATTTAAGATCCGGATCTGGAGATATTGCGCGTGTGACAAGGGATGTTGGGCTTGAACTATGCACTGCTATTCATGCCTTCGAATCGGAGCAGTACGAACGTGCTTTTGACACGCTTTATCCGATCCGGACTCAGATTTACCGAATCAGCGGTAGCCATGCCCAGGTAAAAAGGCAAAGAAAATTAACCTATTGTATATAATTTATTCCTTCCTCGATTAGACCTATAGGCGGGTAGAGCCCCCATTTTTCCAAAAATCTTGTTGTCCCATCAAATTTTCGAAAATGATACGGCATTCAAACAATTTTGTGAAAATTTAGCTTGATTTTCTATCATTTATATAGCATCCAAAATTTTTGATTTTTGATCATTTTTCTTACATGTCTTATTTTTCCATATTTTCAATTTGTTTAATTCCTTTTTTTCCTTAAAGGTAACACACTATTTTTATTTATTGATTATTTTGACATCTTTTAGTCTTTTTTTAGCGAGATTTGTTCATCCAGCTGCTTCTTCATGCAGGATTTCGTGCTGGGGATCTAGAACGGCGCTCAAAAACAATGTTTGAATTTATCATTAATAACCGTTGGATAAATCATTTTTTATTTTCTAAAGTTCCGTCCTCGGAGAGCGCAATGTACTGAAACCAAATTCAACAGTTGCCAGTCGATTGTTACAGAAACACAAAGAGACAGCTCACATCGGGGAAGTTGATACGTAAATTTTGGAGGGGAAAAGAATCATTTTTTAGCGTGTATTTTGAACTTATTATGGCCTTATATTGGAATGCCTTTTTATAAATATATTTTTTCTTTAGTCGCTTTAAAATAAAATATCATTTTCCCTCGTGTCATAATTATAATTAAGGACGGGATTTAAATTTATATAAAATTGACAAAAATGGCAAAATATTGAAATAAATTTGCTGGTTTTATACAGAAATCGGTCCATTTTGACCGAAAAAAACGCTCTTTGATTAATTTTTGAACAATTTTTTTTAAACATCCATTACGAAAAAATTTATAGCCATAAAAATCCGGTCCCAAATTATAATCGATACAATAAATTTTGAATATTTATCCCAGCTAAAATTTCTAGAATTTGGGTCGATACGAAGGTTGTAATTTGCAAATTGTATTGAAAATTATTTTTGATATTTTTATATCAATATTTCAACAAGAATCGTATTTTCTTTTACATATTTTCTTTTACAAAATAAAGTGATTTTACTCCTTTTTATTTTAGCTATTTCCATACGTGTTCCGAAATTTGCGCATACCCTAAATCTGTTTCAAAAGATGATAAAATAATTAAACTAGTTTCGTTATAAAGTAATTTCTATTTGGCTAATTCAGAAAAAAGTAGCCAAAATCCGTTTTTTTGAAGAAAAAAATTATTATTATTTTTACTGAATAGGTCAAAAGAAAATTAACCAACTTATAACAAATTTTATGCTATATTTTTGGAACAAACATACCTGCTTCATCTAATTTTGTATAAAATTATGATTAAATGCGCAAATGTCGGTTATCATTTCCACAATATCAATCCAAAAGTGTTCACTAATTATCCAATCTGAACACTGAACAGTTCCTTCCATTTATCAACTCATCAAATATATTCATTGTTTATGCAAATGACAGATTATTGACCCAATTATGAGCCGAAGTCGCCACAATTTATCGCGCGCGGCAATAATGTCAACTCGTAAGTTGTGATCCTACCAAGGATGACCATTTCAACTGACCGAAAAAATTTGGTTGGTGTTGAAACTTGAAACTAATAAGGAGATCAAATTCATTTTTAGTAAAACTTAGGTTTCCTGCCATATTTATAAACCGAAGATTTAAACAAACACTAACTTATAATTCAAATTATTCGTCATTAATGTCATTCAAATATCTTTAGTAAAGCACTTTTAGTAATACAAACTAACTTTTTTACACTTCAAACTTTACTTTTTCTACAAACTACTTTTTTTTACTTTTCAAACTTTTTTTAATTTTATTTTATAAGCACTTTTAGTATTCAGATACCTACAGTAATGGGTGAACGTACCGTACTCATCCTGTCGTCGGTCATTTCAGTTTCAACCTTCGCTTTCCTGTTGGTTGTGTTGCCGCTGATGTTCACAAACATACAACGCCGGAACAGTGCACTGCTTCAAACTGTTAATATGTGCAGAGTAAATTGAAATTTACAATATTATTATTTTACAATTACACAAAAAATTGACCAACTTTTTTTTTCTCAGGGTAAAAAACGGTATTATCGATTAAAAAAATAAAATTTTGAATTTTAGTCCGATGTGCTTTCTATTCGGGATTACCAAGCCAGAGAAGTTCAACAACAAGCAGCTTATTTTGTTCCCAGACGAAGATTTCCTCGCTATGGTGGCTATCAGGCACAATATATTTCGAGCATGTTCGACAATTCTTGTTAGGGAACAATTATTATTTTATTTAATATTATTTAATATTTTGTCTATAGGTTGTAGTTGCCGTCAAGGTCCTCCAGGCCCTCTGGGAAAACGAGGAAAAACTGGAAAACATGGGAAAGATGGACAGCCCGGGGAGTCGGGGCGAGATGGTCGCCATGGTGTTTATATAAATGTCCAGCAAAAGGCGGAAGAAGCTTGCCAAATTTGCCCACAATCTGTGCAAGGCTTTCCTGGCACGCCAGGAGTCAAAGGAGGCCTAGGGCCAGCTGGGTAAAATTACAAAATATTTTCTTAAAATTTTCTAAATTTAATTTTTATAGAGCTTCTGGTCATCCCGGTATCCCTGGAATGCCAGGCAAACAGGGCCCTCAGGGTCCAGTTGGTCCAAATGGTGCGCAGGGTAGAACTGGTCCGGATGGGCCCGTTGGAGATCCAGGTACGCTTACTTGTTAATTTTTTTCATAAATAAAAGTATTTTTTTAGGAAGATTGATATTTTCAGCACCATTGGGAAAACCAGGCCCACCTGGTAAATTTTTTATAATAAATATTAAAATTAATTTATAAAAAAAATTAATAAATAAATATTAAATCTTTAAGGTTCGACTGGGCCTAGAGGTTCACCGGGAATTGCTGGAATTGATGGAGAGCCGGGTGAACGAGGACCAAAGGGACCAAAAGGCTATCAAGGAGGTTAGTAGAAACAACTCAAAAGATTTGAAATTTTGAATTTTTAGAGAGAGGCCCTCCGGGATCACCTGGAATTTGGGGACCTAAAGGACCCCCGGGCAGAATGGGAATTGCGGGAGAGACAAAAATGAAAACGGCGAAGGCATCCGAAATACCGTCCCAAAAGCCAAAGGAATACGGTAGAGAAGAAAGTGCCAGCACCACAACTACCGTAATGCCAATTCGAATTTATGCGTCGAAAACATTCAAATCGCAAAACCGATGGACACCGTATTTGAGAAGGCGGAACAGAGTGTGAACGAACCAATTTCGGAGGACAAGAAATGCTTGAAATTAATATTTAATAAATAAATCAAATTGTCCAAAAAATTTGTCGACTGAACTAAAATTAGGGCAAAAATTCAAATGACACTAATAAAAACAACTTATTCGCAAATACTTATTTAAACATTGAAAAATTATTATTTAATAAAATAATAAGATTAAAAAATGATATATTTCCTAAATTATTGAAAATTGCAATAAAATGTTTTATGTTATTTCTCAAAAAATTCAACTGTTTATTGCAATTTTGTGAATTTCATCAAATATATATAGGAATAGGAACTGAAATTGATATTTTAAGTATGTCTTTTATCTTTTATCAATAGTTCAACAAGGTTAAGAGATTGGAAAAGGATATGGTACGAAAAAGGCTGACAATGAAGATCAGCAGAAGTGATTGTGAATGATTAATGCTGATTTTGTCTAATAAAACAGTGTTTTCCATTTCAAAGATATTTATTCCAATTATTAATTTATTACAACTTTAACAAATTTTTATTTCTTAAAAATTTTCGTCATTTAAAATTATTTTTAAGGCACTATTTATTTTTAATAAAAATAGAGAAAATAATTTTAAACAAATTAATTAATTTAGCAGATTTAAATCTTTAGGAAATGTATTTTTTTGGTTAGGTATATCTGCTGAAAATGAAAAACACTTTATGAGTATCGTCGGTCCAATTAAGAATGTAAAAAGATCATTTTGTAAGAAAAAATGTTCAGGGCATATGAATAAAAGTAAAAAATAAGGCACAAAATAAAATTGGGACATTAAAAAAATATTGCAAAAAATATAGGTAAATGTGATTTTTTAATAAAGGCAATTTGAAATAGAAGAAAAATATTCTGGGTATGAAAACAAAAGTTGAATAACCGAGCAGACAAAAACAGAGTTAGGTAAGGCACAAATTAAATTCTGATACCTGGTATTTTTTTTGCTTGAAACGAATGTTTTTTACCACAAAAAATAACTATTAAAATATTTTAAGATTAATATTTTTCAAATTTCAACCGTAAATTTTTAAACATAAATTTCGCTTCAATATGCACAAATGAGTATAAATATCTACCTAAAGATATTGTCCATAGGAAGAGTTGCGAAGAAGTGGTATCTCAATTCGGCCAACGGAGCTCGTACTTGGCAGGCCTAAAAAATAATTTTTACTAAAAAATAAATAATAAATTTGAATTATAAAAATTTTATTGAAAAATGAATTTAAAAAAGGAGATACTTTTTTTGGCAAAAATACTCATTTTGGCAAAGAAACCCTTTTTTGGCTTTATTCCAAAAAGTTTTTCTCATTTAAAAATGATTTCTGCCCTTTTCGTTTCAATACAATAATTTTCATTTTTTTGTATTCATTATTAATAGAATCCAAAATTAATTTTACATGGAATTTCTTCCCGATTAAATTGCTGCGCACTTGTTGAAGTCGAGTGAAGCTAAAAATACAGATTTAACCATTTAATGATATTGTTGGAATTATTTTGAAAATATTCCTTCAAATTTTTTGGCTATTTTTAATTTGACTTATCAGCAAGATAAAAGCACAAAATAAAAACTCATCAGCAAGATTTTTCAAAAAATTTATAAATTTTAACTAGCCATAAATATTTAATTAATTTCCTAAAGCAAAATTCTTTAATTTCCATTGTTTTTAAAAATTATTTAAAAAAGTAGCACAAGTAAGTAGTGCTTTTTTAAATAAATTGGACATATTTTTGTCAATTTTATAAAAAACCAAAAAATAAATAAAATAAATAAAAATGCATTTTGATCTCAACTGTCAATTTTACCGGTACAAGTTGCTGATATGTAAGCTGCTGATGTTGTTGGTACTGCTCCACATTCTGTTGCGGTTGTTGCAGATGAACATTTTGCTGTTAAAAAGTTAACAAAAAATTATTTTTTTTGAAAAAAAGTTTTGAATTGGAATTGGATTTAAATTAGTTTTTTTTTAAAAACTTCATAAAATGTCTAAATTTTTAAAAGATTTTTTTAAATAAATTTTTATAATTTTTTTTGGTCTTTTAATTAGTGAAAAACACACTAATTTTTATTATTACCTTATGTTGGTTCCATTATTTTAAATTAAACATTTTTCAATGATTAGCACAATATTTCTGGTTAAAAAGTAGCAAAAATTTATCTTATCTGAGCCATGTACGAATTGGCTTATTCATTTTTAAGTTATCTTACTGAGCCCGTCCGAACTTGACTTAAATTCATTTTTGTCCAATTCCCAATTTTTACCGGTTCAAGTTGTCGGTACGTGTTGAACTGCTGATATTGTTGTTGTTGGACAACAACACATTGCTGTTGAAAAGTTGTGGCATAGTCGGTGTAGTTCCAAGCATTGTTGTCGAAGGGCACAATGTCAAGTTGTTGTTGGGGCATCGAAACCATGTCGTTTGATGGGCTTACAATGCCCGAAAAACCCGAAATATCCGGCATCATCTGTAAATCAATGGGAAATAATCGTATTACCTCCAATTTCTCATCTTTTTTAAATTTGTTATCCCCTAAAAATTTCTCCCCCGTCCGGAGGAGACAGAAATGTCCGATTCAAATTTTCGTCCACCATATTTTTAGAGTCGGTTTTTTTAAATTGAAAACTGGGACAGTATAGAATCTATCGATTATCGAATCTATCGATTGAGTGGTAATCTATCGATTGCCATTTTAGTTTGTACCAGGGTTGCGCCGGGTAACCCGAAACCCGTAACCCGAAACCCGGACTTTTTCTCAACCCGAAACCCGACCCGAGAAATTTGGGCCAACCCGACCCGAAACCCGGTATTTTTTGGGAAAAAAATCAATTTTTTTCTTCTCAAAATTCAATTTTTTACTTCAAAAAAAGTTCAAATTTCCTAATAAAATGTGATAATTTTTGAAAAAAAAATCCCGACGGCGCCTGTCGGGCACCGTCGGAGATCATAGATGCAATAGAAGGAGGACTTTACCCCCCATTTCGTTATTGAATTTTTTTGAAAAGTGTAGGCCGCCTTCGGTTTTCGAATCTTTTGGGTGGCCGAAGGCCAAAAACTGCCAATTTTCTTATCGAAATGTGACCAAAATTTTAAAAATTTTTCTCGGCGGCGCCTATTGGCACCGCCGAACCTTCCTGCCATTGTATATGTAATTCTTTAACCAAAAATGGCGATTTTCTTATCCTTATATTTTTGAAAATTTGGTAACATTTCGATAATAAAAAAAAAACTTTTTTGGTCAAACAATTTCATTTACATTAAGAGGGGAGTTCGGCGGTGCCGATAGGCGCCGCCGAGATTTTTTTTTGAAATTTTGGCCACATTTTGATAAGAAAAATGGCCTTTGTCTACACAAATGTCTCATTTTTTCGGCGGCCATCGGCCGTTCAATTTTCAAAAATTTTTCATTACGAAGTGTCGGGGGGGGATGTCATCTATGGAAAAAATCAAATTAATTATTCC
>JAQIYK010001081.1:0-10862 GCA_034700465.1 Rotylenchus robustus | reverse complement strand
CTTCTCCCTTTTTCTCCATTTCTTCCAATTTGTCACGCGAAACTTGTACTTCAGCATTTAAGTCATTGAAAATGACTAATTTCGACTCATATTCACGTTGCAAACAATATAACTTAAAAATATTTGATACTCCAATACTAATTTAAAATTTTTTCGAAAAAATTATTTTTTTTTGGCCAAAAATTGACCAAAAACCCTCAAATATCATACAAAACGACATTTCGACACACCAATTCACAATGGGGTATCAATGATGGGGTTTAAACATTTTTTGAGCATTTTTGACTAAAAATCAGATTTTTTAATGGTTTAAAACCAATTAAAACCATTAAAAACGATTTAAAACCGTTAGTACTGGAGTACCAAATATTTATTTATTAAAAAACAAAACAAAAAATACTTCGGAAACAGCCACCAATGCTCGTTTACTCGATTCACAAAGTTCATCTTTTCCAGATTGAAGCTAAATAAATATACATAAATACAATAATACAAAAAAAACACGTTGAAAACACATTCTTAAAATCACCCCCTCCCATTTTTATGAAACTAATTTAAAATCGCTTTTTAAATATTAAGATAAAATATACATTAAAACTTACAATTTTATTAGCCAATTCTAATTCATCTTCTTCGTCGAAAGTCCCCACTTTCATATTGTCAGAAAATTTGTTATCCATACTTAAAACACAAATTTAACTAAAAATTTATATAAAACAAACAACAAAAAATATCGATAATTTTTAAATTCATTTCAATGATTAAAAAATTAAACAAAATTAGAACACAAAATTTATAAATTACGCAACAAATAATCATGTATCCAACAAAATTTAATGTCCAGAACAATCAAAATGTCCCCACTTCAATCCATTTTAATGCCAATTAATACGACGATGTCGCGGAACGGGTAAAACCTTGCCAAACCGAACTGCACGTTGTCGACGTGGTATTACAAAAGTTGCTAAAAATAACACCATGAATATTTTTATCATTCTTTAATAAAATTAAATTAAAAAAATACGATTCGATGGTTCATATGGCCCAAAAGGACACTTGTTTGACTTATGTGTAGATCTTGCACAATTCCAGCATAAACCGGGCTGCGCTAAAAAAAATAAAAAAGTTTTATATTTTTAGATTATATTTGATTTAAAAATTTATTTGTTAAAAATGAAATCTTACCAAAGGAACGTGGATTACGATATGGACATGTCAGACACGTATGGCCAGCAAAGGCACCACAACAATAACACCGTCCACCACCTCCTGTTTGCAATAGATCATCCACATTTCCAATTCCATTTTTAATTCCAACTGTACTGCCACCGATCGGACAATAATGAACACTTCAAAAAAAAACAATTGAATATATTAAATTTTTCTATATTTATATAATTATTATGTATTTATATAATTATTATAATTTATACCGATGATTTCCCCCACAACGTCGACATCTTCCATACGGGAAGGAAGTTCGTCTTGCTGGTAAATTCGACAATTGCTCTCCAAGACCCATTTGTTTCAATGGCACAACTACCTTATTTGTCCCCACTTCTCTATCAAATGCATAAATTGCCATTCGATGTTGACTTTCATAAATCATTGCAGTTGTCCCCACTTCTTTGGAATTTTGCAACACAATTGGTGATAATGTAGTATTTTCCGATACCACCACCGATTCTGTGGACAACGACGCTGTTGGCGGTGAAGCTGTTGGCGGTAAAGCTGGTGACACCTTTTCTTTATCAACTTTTACATCAACCAACCATTTGAGCACTAAATTTTTTTATATAAAATTAATGTCTAAATAAAATTTACAAGCATCATAGTAGTCCAAAAAATAACACGATGGCATGCCTTCATCTTTCACAACTTGTATTCGTGGTTGTCTACCAACAAACACATCACTTCCGTCATCATTGAGTTGAAAAATTTCCTGCATGGCAAACATCCCTTTGTTTCCCATAATAAAATCTTTCATTTCATGAAAAATAGCTTGATCATTGTTTGATTGACCACGATCTGGATGCATTTGATATAAACGTGTGCCTCTTTTTCCAAATTGCTGTCTAATTTGTCTACCAACTAAATTTTTAATATAAATAAACTAATATTATATAGGGAATAAAAAAACTCAAGTATCCATAATTGTTATTCTATTACTTTTAATTTTAAATTTTCATTCAAAAAAAAGTTACTAAAATTCTAAAATTTGTATTACTAAAACATTACTTTGTTTTGTATAAACATCAAATTGCTCATAACCGTTATCCGGATTTTCATTTAACCACGTTTCGAAATCTGGAACACCTGCAACAGCATAAAAGCTTTCTTTCCCAAACGCTTTAAACCAACTAAAAATATATTATAATTAACTTATTTATCATTTAATAATAAAAATTAAAAAATTACCATGCTCTATGAAAAGATCATTCGTATTTTTTTGACAACTAACATTTTTGTTGAAAATATGACCTCAGATAAGTGTAAATTGGTTTAAACTCCTTTAAACATTTCTACTTATGCAAAAAACATCAATTATTGACAGTTTATAAGGTTTTTAAACAAAAATTAGTCATTCGTACTCAAAATCTACCTTACCCCCACATCCTCCCATCTCCCCTTCAAATGTCTCTCCCTTCCCCAAATATCTGATCCCTTAATGAAATATGATATCAATCTATGACATTAATGCAAATTTTTAATTAAATAATAAAAACCTTCTCAACGCGCTTTTATGTTCATCGACAAAAACCGAAAATGCTTCAGACAACACACCGGGAAAATACAGCACACAGCCGTCGGATAAGTTCACTGGATAAATGTCAATAATGTCCATATTTGAAGACATATTTGAAGATATTTAAAGCTATTATTTTTTTATAAAGCTATAATTAATTAAATAAAACAACGAAATTTACAGTTAATAATTAAAAAACATTCATCTAAAAACTAAAAATTATAAATAAAAATTTTTTCTTTTACTCAATTATGCTATATACTTTTTTGATTTTTAAAAATGCTTTTTCCTCAATCCTATTTTTAATTACTAATGAAAAATTTAAACAAAAAAAAATCCGCTTGCCATTAAAAAAGAGATAAATTGTCATATATATTTTTTAAATTTAAAGACGACGCCATAATTCCATTTGATGAAGAAAGGAAAACCCACCACTAAAATCTTTGGCAACCTTTTTTATTCGAATTGAAAAGTCAATTTTTATAGATGCATTTTTATTAATGCACCGAAAAATCGAATTTTAGAAGTGTATTTTTAGTTTAAGGGGTCAATTTTCATAATTTTACGGCGCCTTAGACGCCGCTAGAAAAATTTTGACTAATTTTGGGGTCAATAAGTGATGATTTAATTGAAAAAATATAGGTTCACTACACCGACAGACGCAGCGTCCCCCCTATGCGTCCCCCTATGGTCCCCCCTTTTGTTTTCAAAATTCGCAAAAAAAAAAATTAACCGCGGCGCCGATTTTTCATTGGTATTTCCCATTTGATTTCTAAAATAAATGAAAATTTTTCGCGCGGCACCTATGGACGCCTTTAAATTTTGAAAATTGAGCTCTAAAATTGAACTACACCTTAAAAATTGACTTTTCGATGAAATTACCAAAAATACACCCTTAAAAAACGACTTTTCGGCGCGAATAAAAAAAAAGGTCGCCACGCCAAACGCCGAAGGTTTAGAAAAACAAATAGAGACCTTATTCAAAATTTTTAATTTTTAACATTTCGGAAAGGAGATTTTCCCCTAACCCTAACTATGATCCTGGATCAGAGGCCATTTTAAATACAACGCCTGTTAGACATCTCTCGAAAAATTTTCACTGATTTTCGGATCCATAATGAAAAATTCTATCGAAATTTTATAATTTAGCGATACCAACGGACGCCCTGGCAAAATCTTTTGCAATTTCTAAAACAAAAGTTTAAAAACTGAAAACGAATGACATTTTTTTCTTAAAATACAAATATAAAAATATGAGAATATAAATGTTAAACAAATAACAATCAGCTTAGCATAACAAAAAACACAAATAAACCATTATTTATTATATCTTCTACACTTCTATCATAATATAAATTTATATAATCATTTCTATGACCAAATATTTTTAAACTCTAAAATGCATCGTTAAATAGTCCAAATAATTTCATATATTTTTTTCTTCATTTCCAGCTTCTTAATAATTTTCCAATAAAATTCAGATTGAAGATATACTCGTTGCTTAAACAAAAACAAAAAATTAAATAATCAAAATAATAATTACATGAAACATCCATTGAAGTCCCCACATTAGCCTTTTCCTTTGCAATACGCTTCGCAAATTCAACCAATTTTGCTTTGTTTGCATCGCGATTAGAATTGAACGTGTCGAAAGGTTCAGTGACCGTCTGTATGAAATGATTCCAAACATACTCTTCTTCAGCACGAAAACGCTTCACTTCTTCAGTCAACTCTCTTTCAATCTTTCGTTTCTGACCTCTGCTTTGTATTGACTGATAAGATGTTTCATGCATTTGTCGAATGTTCTTTATCTGATTGAGTGTTTCCAGAGTCATATTCAATATTTCTGATTCCATTTGCGATTTAGCTCTGTTTTCTTGAGCATAATAAGATTGACGTCGTTCTATCAACTTTTGATGTAACTCCATTTTCAAATCTAATTTAAAAACGTTTTTTTTAAATAAAATAAAATAATTTACCACTCAAATTAGTGAAATTCTTCTGTATGTCCCCACCTTTTTGCTCTTCAACCTTAGCAGCACTTAATATAACCATCTTACAATATTATAAAAAATAAAAATACATTTTTGTGAAATCCAATTCATCCTTCTGTTGACTTTGTTCAGAATAGAAATCAAAATATAACGGCGTTTTGACCATTATCATTGAAGTATCTGTCTCTTCTGAAAAATATAAACAATATCATTTATATTCAATAAAAAATTATTAAAATCAAAAAATCTAACAATTATTATTACTTAAAATTTACCATTTAAATTGCTTGCATTCCGCGAATCTCCTTTAGTTGATTCTCGAAACTCAACAAATTCAACAGGACTAAAAATACTAATTACTTTTTTTTAAAATCTGCCTTATACTTCGACGATACATCGATCATTTTTTGTGAACTGTCTATTTCGCTCGAAAATTTCAACAGATTTTCATTTATCCGCGTTTTCTCGTTATCATCTTAATTTTTATATGTTTTTAATTTAAAAAATTCACTAACCAATAAACTTTAATAGTCCACTATCCAAGTAAACACTATCCATACTAACATTCTCAATCTTCTCTTCACAACCACCTTAAATGAAAACATAAAATATAATACTTAAAACCAAAAAAATGTATAAATTATTCTTTTTAAATTATAAAAATTATTTATATATTTACCTTTTTCTATATTCTCCACGAAAGATTGGTCATCCTGACAGATTTTTTTCCCTTGATTATTATCACGGCCACAATAATCAACTTTTTCTAAAAACATTGTGTTACAAATTACTAACAAATTTACCCGCATTTTTATCTAATTGAAAATTTAAATAACAAATACTACCTGTTTCTTTGTCTGTGTCCTCCATCAAGTCAATTATAACAAACAAAACTTAATAAAAATTAAAACTCAATTAAATGAAATATAAAGTATATATGCATATCATCAGTAATAACAGAAGTAAGCAAAGAACTTAATCAACAAAATTCAAAATCATTTTTACCTTTGATATAACACGTATTAATATAAATCAATGATCATATAATGATATACTATCACAATCAACATCACATTTATAAAATTACTCCTCTATATTAAATCAAATATTTTAAAATAAAAGACAAAGTCAAGATTTTTTTGTTGAAAAAACACCAAAATTTTGATAACTTTAAAAAAATCTTTTAAATTAAATTCTTTAACGAAATGATCTTTTTCGAGATCAGGATTTAGCTTTGACTGGATCGTAATTTTCGGGATCGAAAATCTCGTAATCCCGAAAATCCCGTTTATTTAAAAAAAAACCGAAATCGGACAGCGAAATCCCGAAAAATCCCGCCCGGGATCCCGATCCCGCCGGTTTCTAGATTTTTTTACAAAATAATAAATTTAAAAATAAAATTTCCGCATTTTCCGTTTATCATCCTTAAAAAGAGATTACCTATCATTTCTACATAATGCCACATTTTTTATAACATTTAAAACCAATTGAATAAATGTGCATCATATTTTACTTACGTTATGTTCCTTCTATAATAATACTCATATTCATAAATAAATTATTTTATAAATTTTTATTTTAAAACGTATTTAAAAATATTTTACTTATTATATACAAATAAATTCAAATTAAATGAACAATGAATTAAACATTTATTCCTCTAAATAAACAAAAAACATTAACAAAAATAATCACTTTATCATTTTGTTTTTTTTGTTTTTGGTAGCCTTTATTGTTATGTTGTCCCCACTTTGAATTAGTTTGAGTAGTAGTCTTTTTTTCGCGTTTTTTGCACTTCTTTTTCTGCGTTTTAAAAATGCGTAGAAAAAAAAGAATTTACATAAAAAGGATAAACTAAAAAAATTTTTGAATATAATATTACCGCTAACCACTATCTAAAATTATAAAAAAATGAAAATGGATTAAATGTCATAAACATTTTGCCACAAGCAAAATAATTCAAATTATAAACAGATATCAGTGTCACAATCGTTTCCTTCACACCGTTTCTTTGCTCATCCTTTTCCACGTTTTTTGGAAGCCTTTGTTGTTATGTTGTCCCCACTTTGAATCAGTTCGAGTAGTAATCTTTTTCCATGAATTAGTTCGAGTAGTAGTCTTTTTCTGCGTTTTTTTCTTTGCTCTTCTAGTGTCTCCACTTTAATCGTTTCCTTCACATCGTTTCTTTGCTCCTCTTTTTCCACGTTTTTTGGAAGCCTTTATTATTATATTGTCCCCACTTTGAATCAGTTCGAGTAGTAATCTTTTTCCGTGAATCAGTTCGAGTATTAATCTTTTTCCGTGAATTAGTTCGAGTAGTAGTCTTTTTCTGCATTTTTTTCTTTGCTATTCCAGTGTCCCCACTTTAATCGTTTCCTTCACATCGTTTCTTTGCTCGTCTTTTTCCACGTTTTTTGGAAGCCTAATTGGCGTCTACAGTTTGCTCATCTACAGAAAAAAAAGATTGGATTATTTGTATGAAAATGTATTGATTATTTGTATGGCAAAAAAAGTCCTTAATATGTCTACAAATTTGTTATAATAATTCAAACTATCCTTAATTAATCTATTTTCATGTTGTCATTAAGTTAATTAAGACTTTTTCCATTTTGTCCTTAATTTTTAAAGGCAATTTTCTTTTTATCCTTAAATTTATTAAGTCTTTTTTCAATTGTATCCCTAAGTTTCTTAATAAAGCTATTTCCATTCTGTTCTTAAGTTTCTTAAAATAAATTACCTTTTTTTTCTGTTTCTTAAGGTTAGTAATTTCTTAAAATTTTAATTTTTTTGTTCTAAGTTTATTAAGTTTAATTTGCATCGTTCTTATGTTTCCATTAAGACCTTAAGTTTATTAAGGCTTTTCCCATTATGTCCTAAAGTTTTTTAAGGTTATTACTACTATGTCCTTAAATTTAACTAAGGTTATTTTTTCACATTGTCCTTAAGATTGTTAAGGTTAATTTTCATTTTGTTCTAAAGTTTATCAGGGTTAATATGTTTTTTTTCTGTTGTTAAAAATGTTCTAAATTTCAAGTTTAGGATTAATCCGTGTTATGTAAAATTTAATCTTCTATTTTTTAATAACCCAAAATAAAATGTCTTTGATAAAAACATAAGGATGTTTTAAAACAAATAAAGTATTTGTTAAATTAGCTTATTTAGTATTTCAAAAAACCTGTCTTTCGCATTGGACGTATTCATCTTGATCTCAACTTGATCTGCATTGAGCAGATAATCTGCAAGTACCTTCTGCATATCTTCTTGCACCTTAGTGTGTCGCATTTTAAACTAAAATAAAACAAAATGTAAATAAAATCAAAAACAAACAAACAGTAGTAATACTATGGTTTAGGTACCCCATTTTAGAAAATACCAAAAAAGTCATAGATAAGATCAATGATTCTACAGAATCTGACGTCAGATTCGGATTCTACACCCTTGGAAACCTCCGTATGCAAATTTTCAGCCAAAATGAATAAGAAATTTTTAGTGTTTTCTAAAATGGGATACCTAAACCATAGTTTTACTCAAACAGCTATCTATCTTGAAGTTCCTAATTCTATTTCGTTCGTAAGTTATTAAAATTTAATTTCACTTTCGTCGTTAAGTTTATTAAAGCTTTTTCCATTTTGTCCTTAAATTTTAAGATAGTTTTCTTTTTGTCCTTAAATTTATTAAGAAACAAACTTCGTTTTCTCTGTCTTCCTGAATATGAAGTCCATGATCAATTTGTATAATCCGTCACATTTTAAGTGTATCGCATTTTAAACTAAAATAAAACAATATATTAATAAAATCAAAAACAAACAAACATCTATATGTCTTGAAGTCCCTTTTATTAATGTTGTTTTCGGCAGCCTTTGTTGTTATGTTGTACCCACTTATTATCCTTATTATTATGTATGTTGTCCCCACTTTACTTTTCGTTCTTTCTTTGCTCGTCTTTTTCCGCATTTTTTGGAAGCCATTTTTTGGAAATCATGAAAACATAAGGATGTTTTAAGACAAATAAAAATAAAATATTTGTTAAATTAGCTTATTTAGTATTTCAAAAAACCTGTCTTTTCGCATTGGACGCGTTCATCTTTGTTCTCAGTCATTGTTGTTTGTTTGTAGAATAGAATAAATTAGTTTATATTTTTAAAAATTTAAGTCTACACAGCTAAATGGTATATTATGAATGCAAAAATAAAGTTTATAAAACAAAAAATATGAAACTATATAAAAGTGAGCAAAGGCATTGACATTGAAAGATTGCCAGTGTCCCCACCTTAATAGTTTCCTTTACATCGTTTATTTACTCGTCTTTTTTTCCGCGTTTTTTTGGTAGCCTTTATTGTTATGTTATCCCCACTTTGATTTAGTTTGAGTAGTAGTCTTTTTTCCCCTTTTTTTTGCACTTCTTTCTATGCGTTTTAAAAATGCGTAGGAAAAAAAAGAATTTACATAAAAAGGATAAACTAAATTTTTTTTTGAATATAATATTACCGCTAACCACTATCTAAAATTATAAAAAACATGAAAATGGATTAAATGTCATAAACATTTTGCCACAAGCAAAATAATTCAAATTATAAACAGATATCAGTGTCACAATCGTTTCCTTCACACCGTTTCTTTGCTCATCCTTTTCCACGTTTTTTGGAAGCCTTTGTTGTTATGTTGTCCCCACTTTGAATCAGTTCGAGTAGTAATCTTTTTCCATGAATTAGTTCAAGTAGTAGTCTTTTTCTGCGTTTTTTTTATTTGCTCTTCCAATGTCCCCACTTTAATCGTTTCCTTCACATCGTTTCTTTGCTCGTCTTTTTCCACGTTTTTTGGAAGCTTTTATTATTATGTTGTCCCCACTTTAAATCAGTTCGAGTAGTCATCTTTTTCCGCGAATCAGTTCGAGTAGTAGTCTTTTTCCGCATTTTTTTCTTTGCTCTTCCAGTGTCCCCACTTTAATTGTTTCCTTCACACCGTTTCTTTGCTCATATTTTTCCACGTTTTTTGAAAGCCTTTATTGTTATGTTGTCCCCACTTTGAATCAGTTCGAATAGTAGTCTTTTTTCCGCGAATCAGTTTGAGTAGTAGTCTTTTTCCGCGTTTTTTATTTGCTCTTTCAGTGTCCCCACTTTAATCGTTTCCTTCACATCGTTTCTTTGCTCGTATTTTTCCACGTTTTTAGAAGCCTTTATTATTATGTTGTCCCCACTTTAAATCAGTTCGAGTAGTAGTCTTTTTCCGTGTTGTTTTCTTTGCTATTCCGATGTCCCCACTTTAATCGTTTCCTTCACACCGTTTCTTTGCTCATCATTTTCCACGTATTTTGGAAGCCTGATTGGCGTCTACAGTTTGCTCATCTACAGAAAAAAGATTGGATTATTTATATGAAGATGTATTGATTATTCGTATGGCAAAAATGTTCTTAATATGTCTACAAATTTGTTATAATAATTCAAACTATCCTTAATTAAGCTATTTTCATTTTGTCATTAAGTTTATTAAGACTTTTCCCATTTTGTCCTTAAATTTTTAAGACAATTTTCTTTTTATCCTTAAATTTATTGTTTTTTCCCTTGTATTCCTAAGTTTCTTAATAAAGCTATTCCCATTTTGTTCTTAAGTTTCTTAAAATAAATTACCTTTTTTCTATTTATTAAGGTTAGTAAAAAAAGGTTTTTATTAAGGTTAGTTTGTTTTAAGTTTATAAAGTTTAATTTCCATCGTCCTTATGTTTCCATTAAGAACTTAAATTTAGCAAGGCTTTTCCCATTATGTCCTCAAATTTTCTAAAGTTATTTCTACAGCGTCCTTAAGTTTAACTAAGATTATTTTTTTCATGTTGTCCTTAAGGTTAATTTTCATTTTGTTCTAAAGTTTATCAGGGTTAATATATTTTTTCTGTTGTTAAAAATGTTCTAAACTTTAGGTTTAAGATTAATCAGTGTTGTGTAAAATTTAATTTTCTATTTTTTTTTAATAACCCAAAACAAAAAGTCTTTGATGAAAACATAAGGACGTTTTAAGACAAATAAAGTATTATTAAATTAGCTTAGTTAATACTTCAAAAAACCTGTATTTTCACATTGGACGCCTGCATCTTGATCTCAACTTGATCCGCATTGAGCAGATAATCT
>JAQIYK010001080.1:0-10866 GCA_034700465.1 Rotylenchus robustus | reverse complement strand
TCTGTCCCCCCCCCCCGAGTATCTGTCCTCCCCCCCCCCGAGTATCTGTCCTTCCCCTCCCCCCCCCCCCCATCGATCCAACAACAACAAATCGTTCCCATTCCCAGTCCCCCTTCCCCCTCTTCCCCCCCCCCCCCTCCCGACCATCTTGTCCCGATTATTCACGATGATGCACTTAGCCTGGTCTCCTGGCCCCACTTGGCCCGACACATTTGGCCTTTACCACCACCAAATGGACCCCCTCCTCCTCCTCCCGAAATTCAAAAAATGTTTTTTTTTGCTTTTGCTCCAAAAACCTTTAAAAATGCTTTCCCAAGCCCATCAAAATTGCTGGCCTTGCAATTTGTTATCGGGATCCAAAGCATCTTATTGGGCCAACAATAATTTGTTTGTAAAGCTGTGTTTTGCTGCCATTTTGGCCATTATTTTGCTCACCCTATTTTTATCTTCCAATGAAATTTTTATTTATTTATTATAAAAGAAAATACCCCAAAAATAGAAAAAATAAATCAATAATTGTTAAATTGCAAACTTAATAATATATAATTTAAAAAATCGCATTTGGAACATGGTTTTCTAGGGGTATTTTCGTCCCCAATTTTCATTTTTTACATGAATAGGTCATTTGCATGTCCATCTTCTCCATTTCAGCACAAATAATAATATTTTTGTACCATTAAATTATTATTTTTTCCATCCTTTTTTCTCCTTTTTTTTGCCCAATTTCCCCACTTTTTTTTTGCCTTATCATTTTTGACTTATTGGGGGAGTGGGGAGGGTAGTGTTGCCTTTGGCCGAAAGGGCAAAGATTCTCGTTCACCGAATGAGTCGATTAAATTATTTATTATTTATCATAAAAAGAGAAAAATCGGACGGAAGGCAAAAACCGATTATTTTTTGCCATTTTTGATAAAAAAAAAATAATCCAAAAAATTGTTTATTTTTTTGTTGACTTTTGCAAAACAAAACAAAGGACAAAGGTCTCTTTTTCTCAGCAAAATCCTTCGCCAATGACCCAAATTATTTATTTGGAAAATGAACACAAATTCCACCTCCACCACCACCATCTTCATCATCATCAACACCAAAAATCAAACAAAAAAGTATTTCTTTTTTTTTGAATTCTTCGCACCTCCTCCGAATGTCTGCCCACAACATATATTCAGTGGATGAAGGGGATTCTTTTATGATATTTGTATTATGTACCGTATATTCTCTAACTTAGCCCTCTCCCCAAAATTTTTGGGTTGAAATATAAGTCCTCCCCCCTCTAAGTCCTCCCCCTCCCTTTGTTTTTGTTGAATATTAATTAATATTAAAATTAAAACCATTTTTAAAATTATTTTTAAACTTTGATTTTCCATTAAAAATACATAACTTGAACCCTGATGAATATCTGTGACATATTTATACTACTTTTCACTACTTTTGTGGCACTAACAAACCCCAAAATCCCCCAAATGGACCACCCCAGCACTCTGCATGGAATGAATGGGATTATCCCCCCTCCCCCTTTATCCCCTTCCCCCCTCACCTCCCCCTCTATCCCCCCTCCCCTGGTTTTCTGATTATCACCCCGCCCCCTCTCCCCTGGTTTTCCGATTATCCCCCTCTCTCCCCTGGTTTTCCCGCATCCCATCCCTTCGTCCATTGGTCTGTCCATTTTTGTTCATTTTCGGACGGTCCATCTTTTGCCGCCCCCTTCCTCCCTTTGTTTCCCAGTAAATGTTCCGAACACAAAAAGTTTCTTTTTTTATTCCCACCACCATCATCAACAATAAGTGCGATTGTGGCCTTGGTCGGCCCCCGGAAACACTGCACTATAACTAGTAATGGATGTGGGAAAGGGTCATTCATTTGTTCATTCAAAAAACATTTGATGAATACCTTTTTGACCCCTTTTTATTTATTTATTTTTGTTCGATTTTTGGAACAAATTCATTTTTAAAAAGTTAATTAATTATTCACATTTCACTTATTGTTTTTGTTTTCATCTCAACAACGATTATTATTCTTGTTCCTCCGTGAATGGTGCCCAATTCGTGGCGCCACAATTGGAGACGAAAATATCCACAAAACCAAGTCAAAAAATGCAAAAAATACCAAAATTATTAAAAATTACCTGATATAAAGTATTTAGTCTTTTTTGCCAGTTGTTTTTTTGTTGTTTTTTTAATTTTTGATCATTTTTTGGGAAACTTTTGTCCCCAAACCCAAAAGTCGGTTCTCTAATAGTCAATTTGGTCCAAATTTGCTCCCATTCTTCCCAAATATCCCACCACCACCATTTGAACAACATCGTGTCCAACAACAGCTGGCTGGTTGGTTGTCCTACCAATCGGCTGTCAGCAACATCTGCTGCCGGTCATCAGCCTGGGCTTTCCTTTTTTCCCCACTTGCACTTGCCCCGCCCTCGGCTAATAATGCGGATGATGACGATAGTGGACGGGCTAATGGGGGGGGGGCTCTATTCTTTTTTTGCTACCCCGGGTGGGGGTCGATCGGGTGGACATTTGCTTGGTCCACTCCTCCGTCCGCCCTCCGTCCATCCTCCATTTTTTCTCCGTCCGTCCCATACTTTTTTTTGTTTGTTTGTTGATCCAATCAATTTTTACGCAACTTTTTGCCTTCATTTCATTATCCCATATTCCCTTGTCCCATTCATTTATTTTTCTCATGAAATACCTATATAAGAAGCCCAGAATTGCCGTTCGGGTTAGAGGTTCGAATAGCCTGCCGGCTATTTGAACCTCTAACTCTAACCCGAAGTCTTTTCAAGAACAATTTCTACCGAATTTCCCAGCTCCGATTTTGTTTATTTTTGGGAAATCAAGTTCTATTCTTCCAATTCCTCGCCATGACCACCGGTGGTAGCCATTGGACTTGATCATAAATTTATGTTCGGGTGGTTGTAAAAACTTCAACAAGCTATTCCGCCATATTGCAGCTGGGGGTCTGATCCAAAATCCGCTTCCATCACAATTTATTAATTAAATCCGTTGTTCCCCTTAACATCCCCGTCCATCTGTCCATTTCATCCAATTTGTCCACCTCCCCCGTCCTCCGTTTAGTCTCCTCCAGAACATCCGCCTTAAACATAGTCCACCAATCTGTTTTGACCATTCAGTCACCGATCTCTGCAAAAAAACACAGAAAAGAGACCTCAAAAAAGGCTTAATGAAACCAGCGGAGTATTGCTTCTCCCTCCTCCTCCTCCTTAATTGAAACATTTGTTGTGTCTTTCATCAAAAAAGCATCCAACCGCAATATGGACCCCCGCGCAGACGACGAAGGCGAAGATGATATTATTCGCCTCAGCCACTCCTTCTCCGTCACAAGCAGCTCAAACTGCTTCCCTGCGCACTGCTCTCATCTGATCAGGTAAGCTGCAAATACAAAATTTCAACACTAAACTAAATTTGCATACGGTTTTATTAAAAACCGAATTTTTAAAGCCAAATCTACTTTTTTTTAAATTAAAACCCATAAATAGTGCTGATGAACAACAGATTTTTTGGAGGGATTAATAGGAACGGAAAGTTAGAAAATGAAACAACAAATTTTTGGGGTTTTATTGGCGTTTTTATTATAAGGGAAGTCCTTGGAAGGGGTTGTCGGAAGGGGGGGGGTCCAAAAAATCATACGGACCACCAGCAAACTGTTCGTCCATCCTCATCCCATCCCATCCCCATCGATCCCATATGCTCCTCCATCCCTCCCCTCCACCCACCCGCCGTTCTCTCTCCGCGCCGTCTATTTGCTTTTTCATCCCCAACAAAAACTTCTGTGTGTGTCCCCCGTTCCCCACCCCATCTCCATACAGCTCACTTTTTTCCGTTCAGTTGAGTTGAAATGCACCCGAATGAACCCGAAGAGGGTGGTCAAGCGGAGGATTTGCTGGCCAGCCAACCGAGCACTTCCCTGGTGAAGAAACACGACGATCGATCTCGGGTCACGGAACTGCGCCAATCGCTGTATAACTCACTTCCGTTGTATTGGCCACGAAGTGAGTTTTTTGATTTGCATTTTGTTAACCAAAATTGGACCAAAAATTTCCCCCAAAAATATGTTCAAAATTTGTTCATTTTAATTTTTTACCAGATTGGCGGACTCATTCAGCTGCTATTAATGGGGAGGAGGAGGACCCTCGCCGGCTTCTCGGCGTTCCCCCCGCGGATCCATCGCCCACTCATCGCCTTCGTGGAAATGGCAACCGACGGAGGAAAAGATGCCGACAACATCCTCCCAGCAGATTGGCCCCCCTTTTGGGAGGAGGCTTAAAGGGCGATGATCTCGAGCAAGTCGGGCCAGTCGACGAATCCATTATGGTAATAAAATACTTTGCTAAATCCACAAAATGCACTTCCCAAAAAGCAGTCAAATTTGCATAAAATTCAAATTTTCCTTTAAGACCCTCCCAAAGCATTGTTGGCCAAAATGGCATCAGTCCAAAAGTGATCGGTGCCAGAGGCTGTTCATCCTGTCCTTGATCTCCTCCTTCTCTTCCCTGCTCCTCCTCCTCCTATTTCTCATCTTCCTCCCTCCTCCGCTCCTCCTCCCCTTCTTCCCCTCTGCCCAAAACGACGATGTCGTCGTCGATCTCAAATTGGACAACAACAGAGAGTTCAGAAGACTGCGAGGTGCTTATTCAGGTTGGTTTCAGAATGTACAGAAAATTTAGACTTTTTTTGTTGAAAAACAATAGAACTAAAAGACCGGAAAAGGCTTCCAAAACAAAGAAACAAAATTATTTGCTTTAATTTTTAATGGACAACAAATGCCTTACCAAAACCGAGAAAAGTGTTTTGTTTTTCACCGCCATTCTCAATCTCAACCATCATCCGCATCATCCATCTATCTTCACAAGTGTGAGGGAGAATGTGCGAATGTTGCGATTGGATTGGGTGGGGAGGGACCCCTTCCACACCCCGTATCTAGACCGGATCCCATCTCCCTCTATCCCTCCTTAGTCTTCCACTTTTGTTTTGTTTGTGTTCCGCATTTTCTTCTCCTCCGTCTCCTTCCATGCCTCGGTCTAGGCTGTTGGGGCTGACCGGGTGCCCCCCCCGGGCGTTCGGTGGTGGCCAATTGAGTGTCTTTTTGACAAATGGCCAAAAAGCACAAATAACAGACGGAGATGGACCAAATGGCCGGGACAGACACGAAAAGTGGGGGAGGAAATTGGGGGAAGGGAAGGGGAATGGAAATGGAGATGGATGGACGGAGATTTGGAAGGGCTTTCCCACGCCCGGATATAATACTCTTAAAAATAAAAGAAAGGGAAATTAGAAAACAAAAATTTGAACTAAACATATCCATTCCGTGTCTATTATAAAGGTATCTTTTGGAACAAAAAAGATGTTCAAAAAAGTAACCGTATTTCCCTAATCTGGGCTCTATTTTTCGATACCCTCGGAAAGGGGGGGGGGGCTCAAATAGATGGAGAGGAGAGGATTTAAGCTATGTTCTATAGAGATGTGTTCGGTACATCTGTCGGTGTATATGCAAATTTGCCCCCAAATTCCGTCTGTCCGTTCCGTTCCGTCCATCCAATTCCATGCCCATCACCAGCCGATAATTGGGAAATGAAACAACGAACACGGGAAAGGTCAACACCAACCCCAAAACCAACCCCCCAACCACCCTCCAATTTTCCTTTTTTTCACCGACTAATTTCCTCGCCCTTTTTGACCTCCAAAATGTGACTTACAAATGAGAGAAAGATTTGGATGTGAAGTGATCTCAGGAAAGAAAAAAGAAAGGGATGGAAAAAAGAAAGGGATAGAAAAAAGGGATGGATGTTGAAAGAGGCGAATTGTTGCAACATTTTTGAGGGGAAAAGTATATAGCCAATAGAGTGAGTGATCAGGGGCTAAAAAGGGTGATTAGAGGCTAATAATAAGCCCGTTAAGTTTTGGTTATGATGATTGATGAAGATGGAGGATGGACGGATTAGACAGGAGGATGAGGAACTGGGAAAAAAGTCTTTCGGCGGCGGGAGGGAATGGAAAACTCAAAGAAAATTGGAAAATTTTACACAAAAGTTATAAGGCGTTATATATTCAAAATGGCAAAAAATATCAAAAAAATGCAAACGAAAAAATTGTTATCAGATATTCGGCCATCCGCGTTCGGAGATGCCCAAATCTGGATGCTGAACACAAACGAATTCCGGCGACGCCATCGACGAGGAGCCACCGACACTGACAATGAAGGTATATATCGGTTATCGTTACTTAATCCGGATCCAATTAAAACCCGTTGATTGCCCACGACAAAATAATCTTAAAATAGGAATTTTTCGAAGCGAATGATTGTAAATATATTTTGAAACTAACATTGACAAAAATGATGCGAACAAAGAAAATAAAAATTCAAAAAAACAAACAAAGAAAATAAACATTTAAAAAACGCAAGGAAACATTCGCTTCAAAAATATCTTGATGGATTTTTATTTTTTATATTTTTGTATTATTTTTGCACCGGTTTTACTTGTTCAGTGTAGGTACCCCAAGCGCGCAAAACTATAGGGGGGACCCTTTTGTTTCTGCATTTTTCTAAATTTTAAAAATGCTTAAAAACTCATTTAAACGTGATTTTGTTTTGGAAAAACGAAAAACATTTTTTTTTGAAAAAAAATTTTTACCCGATAAACTGAACCCCCTCCCCCTAAACTGAACAATTACCCCAAAATTAATGAGGCATACGGTACGACAGGAATTTTGTAAAATTTCGAAAAATCAAAATTTTGAAACAACAATCAACAGAATGTAAAGAAATTAAAAAGAAAAAAATATTTTCCAATATTTTTTATTTTAAAATAATTTTTGGTTTATTTAAAAAAATTTATTTTGGCACTACTAAAAAAATTCTGATTTTATTGTAAATATTTTTCTTGGCACTAACAAAAAATTAATTTATATTAAAAAATTATTTTTTTTAATTTCTCAATTTTTGTCACTACCCAACAAATATTTTTCCATTTTATTTTTTGGCATTGCTCATAAAATATTTTTAAATTTTTTATTTAAATATTTTTTTAATTTTTTTCCCTTAGGCGTTGGTCAGTTGTCCCTGTTGCTGTGCCACTTCCTCGGTGTCAACCGCACACCGCACTGCTTCGGGGACGCCAACCTGGACCTGATCAACACGCTCAAAGTGCTCTTCGACATCACCTACGAGGAGCGCGAGCTGTACGGAAAAAAAATAAAATTATAAAAAAAAATGTCGGGGTTCGGGAACCCTGGATAGCGGGTTACAAGATGGATATACCGTATTTCCTGGGGGGCTTATAATTCAACGCAAAAATTTCTGGGAAAATTTTCAAGAAATTTTCAAAAAAAAATTAAAAAAACGAAAAAATAATCACAATTAAAATGTATATTTTAATGGAAAATACACCCCTAAGAATCGATTTTTCGGACCCAAAAATACACCAAAAAGGAGGAGGCGGAGTTATTTTTCAACCTTTCTCTAGAGAAGGGAGCAAATAGAGGAAAAACGGTAGGCAAAAGTACGGTAGAGAATAAGGTACGATAGTTGATCGAGGTGGGGTACGGTAATCGCAGTGGAACAGGCCCGCCGAACCGTACCTTACTTGCGGTCCTGGTCTGGAAACTTCTAGGGAACCGTGTACGGTTATGACATAAAATAATCCAGAATACGGTAGCAAATCATGGTATCGTAATGGGATACGCCGCGCTTAACCCAACCAAAAGATTCCGCTCCAGAGCCTTGCTACAAATTTGGGTACAGTAGTAGGATTGAAAGGAACTGGATGGTAATCCGGTTACTGTAGTGGAGCACGTCCGGACCTGCAGTCCATGTCCGGAACCTTACTATGGATCGGATATGGATGGATCCAGTTACTTTTTGGGGATATAAAAAGGATTCAGATTTATTTACGGTAGTAAGGGTACAGTATCCCAGCTACCGTAGTCGATAGTACAAAATATTGTTTAGGTACGCGCTGAGTGTGAAGCGCGAGCCGAAGGCAGGCGCGCCTGCACCGCTAACGCGTGCGGCAACCACCGCGTCGACGGCGATTACGACGCGTGCGTCGACGGACACGGAAGCGGCATCCATGCCGCAAACGCCCGCCGTGTTCGCGGACTGGGCCGCGGGCGTGTCCGCCACGCCGGATCCGGATACGGTGGACAAGTGAGCAAGAACATACAGTAACCCCGTTATGAGCAAGAAAATACAGTAACCCCGTTAACCTGGTCTTTCTGTAGCAGGATTACTGTAAGTAATTGTTTCCATTAATGGCCTCAAGGAGATGACGAGAGATTTTAAGGGGCCAAAAAGTGTTGTTTGGGCTTTAGGATTACTGTGACCAACATTATAGGAATACTGTAGCTTAGATTAGGCATTAGAAATACGGTTGACTTAATTTTTGCAGCATTTGTTTTGCCTTATGGTTACTGTTTTAAATTTAATTTTGTAGCCTTAAGATTAAGGAAGAAAACGTTAAAAATTTAATGCACATTTAATTTGTATAATATACCTAACCCTGTTAACCTGCTTAAGCTAGGCTACAGTAGTTAAGATTACGATATGTTTATCTAATGACCGTATCCCTTTTTATTTTTTTATCATTCCCTTAATTATCCCTTTTAAGGCACATTGCCGCTATGGTGGACGCGGTGTTCAAGCACTATGACAATGATAGGGACGGGTAAAAAATTTAAAAAAAATCTCTAAAATTTAAACCTATTTTTCAGTTACATTTCGCGCGCCGAGTTCGAGCAGTTCGCCTCGAATTTCCCCTTTTTGGACGCGTTCGGTGTGATCGACGCAAATAGAGATGGTTGGGGAACAAATCATTTTAACAATTTTTCCCATTTTTAAGCCACAAGACCTTATTATTGTATGCCGTTTTAAAGCCTAGTTTAGGTTACTGTAGGCTATGTTTTAAACTTTATGACCTTGAGATTACTGTAGGTCCTAATTTTACAGTTTTAAGCCTTACTGTATTTCTGGCACAGTCTGTTTTATTGCCTTAGGATTAATGTAGAACATATTTTTAGCATTGCTAATCAGATTGTGGTTACGGTAGTTTTTGCGTTTTTTGGACTGATACCGTATTTCCTCTAATAGAACCCCTCCCTCCATTTGAACTCCCCCCTCCCACTCAGTGGAATTTTTAAACATAAATTTTTGCCAAAATTTTTTGGCCAAAAATCATTACTGGTTAAAATGGGTTATAACATATAATTATAGACTAAATTTCTACTAACTTCTGTATTTCGATGCAAATTTTAGGAAAAAATAACCAAATTTTTGAAAAAATCTTACATTTTTTGTCAAATAATACCAATTTTCTAACATTTTTTCCAAAAAATTCTATTGACCTCCAATTTAACCTCCCTCCCAATAGAGCCCCCCTCTCCGGGTATTGAAAAATAGAACCCCCGGGGGCTTTATTAGAGGAAATACGGTAGGTTACGGTATGCCTTTGTTTTTGTAGGGCAAATCAGCCGGGCGGAGATGCGCGCCCACTTTCAGCAGTTGAACCACCGCGGCGGGACACATGGCGGTGGTGGTGGTGGAGGAGGGGGAGGAGGAGGGACGGCGGGTGTCAGCAACGGACTGAACAGTTTGAACAACGTCCAAGGGAGCCAGCAACACAACCACAACTGGCTCAGCTCGCAGTTCCTGGCGCCCGCACTGTGCGCGCACTGCAACAAATTGGTGAGGAAGCAATTAATCCAAAAATAAATATTAATTAAATACCGTATTTCCTCTAATAGACACCCCGGGGCGTCTATTTTCCAAAGGAAAAATTTTAGGAAAAAGGGAAAATTTTTTAACATTTTTTATTAAAAATTGTGTGATTTTCTTAGAAAAATGGCAATTTTAGTAAAAATTTTCATCGAAACAGGAAAATTCGGTAAAAATTATCCATTTTAGTCGTATTCCAAACTTTTTTTGCCGAAAAATTAAATTCGAATGTTGTTTTTTGAAAAAATTAATATTTTAATCCGTCTAAGGGGGGCGTCTATTGAAGGGGGCGTCTATTAAAGGAAATACGGTAAATAGCGTGAAGAGGAACCACAATTTTTTTTTGAAAATATCTCTATAGGAACAAAAAAATCGCATATCAAAGAACGAACTATGATAATATGGCCAAAAACCCTATTTAAATCTGGAAATATATCAACAATGGCTTGGAATATGGCACCCTATAAATAAAATTATAGGTTAAAAATTATTATTATTTTAATTTGAAATATGGGAAATGATTAAAATTAATTGAAGTTAAAATGTAGAAACTTTTGGTGCACCTGTTAAAATGAAAGAATATGCTTCGGTGGAGATTCTCAATTTCTATTCATTTTGGAATGAATCACATTTTCTATTAACTTTCTTCGTTTATCCATCTCCATCCAATTCAAATCGTAAACACATTTTCTTTTGTCCACACTTTTGCCTTTTTTCAGTCGGCAAAGACGATATATGTTTTCGAATGATATTTCGTAATAAGAGTAGTAATGATCAAAGTTTACACTTTATTCTATCAAAATATATTTATTCAATTTTTTATAAAATAAAGATACAAAATTCGGGGAAAATAATTTTTAAAATTAATAAATATAATTAATAATTTAATAAATTCAAGAATATTGTCGTAGGTATACGGTAGTTCATTATCTTCCAATCTTCCTCTGATATTCCAAGTTCAAATCAGGGCTGCAGGCGGTGGGCGGTTGGCGGCGGTTTTTTTTGGGCGGTTGGCGGGTGCGGCAATTTTCAAATTTTTTTTGCATTTTTTTGGCTTTTTGTGGAAATTTTTTTCAGAGAAATTACAAAATTTTTGAAGAAATTTTACCAAATTCTTAACAAAATCTTACATGTTATTGAAAA
>JAQIYK010001079.1:0-10866 GCA_034700465.1 Rotylenchus robustus | reverse complement strand
TTTTTAACATTTCCGCTATACTACCGTAACTATAGTAACCCAAACTTAAACCTCCTGAAAAACCGGTTTCCAAAGCCGAAGAAAAAAAACTAAGGGCAGATTTGATCACGAATCGGGGGTGCTCTACACTCTACACGATGGAATCAGAAAAAATAGCAAAATCGAAAATTTATTTGGCGACATACATAGTTACATACCCAGGAAAAAAATGAAGAAAAACGAATAAATTTAAAAAATTCGTAAAAATGTATCTATAAGTCCGATTTTCCCCCCATCTCGGATGCTAAAGGAGCACTATCAAAAAATTGTGTAAAAATTAAAAAATAGGAGAAATATCGAAAAATGCATGAAATTGTGAAAAATCAGGTTAAATTAAAAAATTATGGAAATCAATTTTTTTCGAATTTGAAGAAATGCTATAAGTATTTTCTGATAATGGGGGTTCTGCCCACCTTACGGACCCGAACCGGTGGGCCCGAACTCTAATATAGGTACATTTTTTGGATCAGCCCGAACTTCTTAACACAAATTTTGTGTCTTTTCAGAGTGCGACTCGGTGTTGTGTAAGTCCACCGGAGATTGCGTCGTGTGTGCCGGCGGGCAGTGCATTTTGCGCGACTGGCTCTGCGATGGGTACCCGGACTGTGCCGACAAATCGGACGAACAGGCCGACTGCAACTTGCCCAGCTACTCGCCAATGAAGGGTTCGAACCAAAAATTTAGTTGAAATTTTTTGGGTTTTTTTTAGATTTTTAAGGGATTGAGGGGTCGAAATTTTTTAATATGTTTTTTTTGATTTTTTAATCAATTCAAACATTTTTATCAAAAATTTTGAAAATTTCGAATTTTTTAAAGACACAATTGAAGGAAAAAGAGTTACTATTAGAGGAAATAACATATATTTAAAAATTAAAACTGTGAAAAATTATCTTGCAGAAAAATTTCATTCTTTGAATTTTTGGTGGATTAAAATTTCGATTTTTGTGCTTTAGAAATTTTAAAATTTTTCTAGGTAAATTTAATTAAGATTTGTTAAAGTTGTAATTGATTTTATTTTTGTTATATTTTTTTAGAAAAATTTCATTCTTTCAACCAAGAAATTAGCCGAAATTTTTTTCTTTGAATTTTCAAAAATTAAATTTCCAAAAATTAATTTTTTCATTATAGTGCGCTTTGTTGGGCACGGAGAGGATTGGTGCGCTCCGGTGAAAATCGGCAATTTGAAAGCAGGCGGATGCGTAAGTCAAAATTTTCATGGATTAATAATATTGTATATTTCTTATGTTTTCTGTAGAAAATTTTAACCTTATTAAATATAATTTTTCTTAGTTGAATTTTTTGTTTTATTTATTTCATTGATTTTTTGCATTTTAACTGTTATTATTATTATAAAAATTGGATTTTCTTAAGAAAACGTTTTTTTAGCGATTTTTTTACTCCCTCTGAATTTTATTATCTTAGTAACATTTAAAATGTGTTTTTTTTGTTTAATTCAAATATTTAGTATCGCATTGTGGAATTTCACGGGTCCTCCGACAGGTTCAAGTGCCACGAGCATTGCAAGACCTTCGAGCACATGGAGATCGGCGACGAGTGGTGGTGCGAGCAGGACGAGTAATTTGTTTTTAATTTTAATGAATTAAAAAATTATTTTTTAATATTTTTTAAAATAATTTTTTACCGATTAAACCAACCAAATAATCATAAAAAAACGTTTTTTTCCATTTAAATTTCGAAAATAAACTCAAAAAATACTACCAATGCTTATAGTATTAAAAATTAAAAAATTATTAATATATATTAAAATTAAAAATTCGGAAAAATTTATGTTTTATGATTTTTAAATTAATTTTTAGGACATGCACAGTGAAGAAGGTGCGCGACAACCCGGCCGAATTTTTCATCGACTGTGACCAGCAGGCCCCCAACGAGTTGGACCCCGGATCAGCGTGTGGAAAGGGCGTTTAGTGGGAGGTAAGGGCAAAAATTTAAGAAATTTATTAAATTTAAATTTTTTTTAAAAAATTTTTTGAAAATTTTTATCAGAATATGCAGCCAATTTTCGTTGAATTTTTATTTTATTCACAATTTTTTATATCAATACCAAATTTTAAAAGTTTTTAAATTAAGAAAAATTTCCAAAATATTCATTAATCCAAAAAAGCGATTTTTCGCTTTTTAAATATATTTTTTTTGTTAGAAAAGGTTTTTTATTTTTTGAAATTTTAAATAAAAAAATGATTTTTTTTTAGTTGCTGGAAGGCTGGAGCTGTGTTTGTTGGAGTTGGAGATGAAAAAAGGGACGTGAAGGACAAAATCCAATTTTGCGCCATATTCCGATTATCGAATTATCGATTACCCATTTACAGTTTACCCAATAAATATATATAATATAATTTAACGTACCGTATTTCCTCTAATTGCTCCCCCGGGGAGCTATTTTTCAACTTTCCTTTCCTTTAGAGAGGGGAACAATTAGAGGGGGGGACTTATATTTAAACCCAAAAATTTCTGGAAATTTTTTTTCAAAAAATATGATTTTTGGAAGAATTTTCAAGAAAATTTAAATTTTTTCGTTCAAAAATGGCACAAGCTCCCAAAAAGTTCGACAGTGGTAATCTCGACAGTAAGCGAAAATTTCGACAGTAGAATTTACGACATTTAAAATCATATTTTTAAACCATTGATTTAATTTCTCATGAGTTTATGAATTAATATTACAAAAAATAATTAATTATATTTTTTCTAAACCATTTTTACATTATTTAATTATTTACTAAAAAAACAAATTTATTTTATTTATTTTTCCCCCAAACATTACATACATACACAATGAAAAAAAATTGGAATAATAATTTGGCAATAAAAGAAAATTTGATGGTAACCCAGCCAATGAAAAAATTTTTGGTCCAATAATTTGGTCGATTACTACTGTAGTTTCATACTCTCCAATGTTACAGTATGCTCTCTAGTAGAGGTACGGTGAGTCGAGCACTCCCCCGCCGCTGAATATGCCGCCCTCGCCGGCCCCCTGCGCCTTGGAGCGCATGAAGTGTCCCCTTTGGACATTGTGCAGCACCTTCCCGTCCCGCTGATCACCCAACAAACAGCCGAACACGCCCAACTCGGTGACCAGCGAGCCAAACGCCGGATCCAGCAGCGGCCGTACCATGTAGTTCTGCAAAAAAAAATTAAAAAAATTCTTCAATTTTTCAAAAATTTTCGGTTTGGAAAAATTAGATTTTTTTATTGGGAAAAATCTTAATTTTTTTAAATCCGACATTTTTTTAGAGAAAATTATTAATTTAATTTTTATTTTTTCTCCCCCCCCCAAAAAAAAAATATGCCTCCCCTCGAAGGGTAGGACGTGCCCCTACTTTCTGAATTTTAGAAAATCAACGCATTCCCTTAAAATTTTTAAAATGTTGCTACACCCCAACAATTTTTCGGAAATTTTGCCTGATTTAAGATTTTTTTACCATAATAAAAATCATAACCTCGAACACCATTGGGTGTAACATTTCCATCAGAATGTATGCCGGTTTTTCCGCCTCGCTCAGCGAACTCAATTTGTCAACAAGTTTCTGGCCAAAGAAATTGTTTCCACCACCCTCGGCCTGCGGTTTCAACACATAATTTTCCGGGTGGGCAAGTGCATCCTAACAAAAATAAAAATTTAACAAAACAAATCTTATAATTGACTTGGAAGAAATAATATTAAAAAATCAGATAAAAAAAATATTCGAAATTTCCAAAAAATTAAAAAAGATGTGTCTGTGAAAAATAATGTAAAAACGAAAATGTAATTTATTTATATTTTTTGTTTAAATTCGAAATTTAATTGATTATTTATTTTTGCCTGTATAATTTGGTTGGTTTTCTCATCATTGCGCTCCAGGCCCCACAAACCGGCGAAAACAGCCCGAATGGCCTTAACAGTTGGAGCATCTTCCGGTTTTGGGAAGAAACGTTCCACCATGCCTGGCGAGGCTAGGACCTAAATTAAACAATGAAAATTCAAATTTTTATTTGTTTTTTTTATTTTGATAGGAATGATGCATATAACGAAAAAATTTATAGATTATATAAAGGTGAAAATTATACCTGTTGAACCTTTTTGGTGGAACTCAAATCGGCAGCAATTGAATATGTTTTCTGTAAAAAAACAATTTGTTATATAAATTACAGTACAATAATCAAAATAATTATACAATATATAATCCATATAATTATACAATATATAATCCATATAATTATACAATATATAATCCATATAATTATAAAATATATAACTCATATAATTATACAGTATATAACCCATATAATTATACAATTGCTGTTGATCGCTCAATCATTCGCCGTGTCTCCCACGCCCCTTCGTGCCGATACGACTGCGCGGAACGGTAGAACACTATGCCAACCGGGCGTCCTTCCAAACGAAGCGAAAAATCGTCGGCAAGTTGAAGCCTAAAAGTACCATAATTAAAGCCTAAAATTACCGTAATTAAAGCCTAAAATTACTGTAATTAAAGACTAAAATTACCGTAGTTATTAAAAACTATAATTAATTGAAAATCCAAAGAATTTACAACTTTTTACCATATTCCTGCTACCGCGAGAACATTTTTAAACAAGTTCTCGAGGGTGAGATTGGAGGGAAATAATTAATAAAAAATAAAATAATTAGTGTTGGACAATTTGGTAGATAGATTTAGGATTACTGTAATGGTAAGGCACAATTCGATATACGGTATTCACAAGATGGTATACGGTATTCATAATGTGGTATACGGTATTCATAATGTGGCATACGGTATACGGTATTTATAATTTTATACGCATTTATACCTTTTCCCGCACTCCTCCAATGACAAATAGGCAACTTTGATTTTTCGGCCCGACATTTCCTCCAATTTGTACTCAATGACACGCGTTGCGTACATGTTCCGCGACGGTTTGTGAATCATGAAAATGATCAACGCTGTCGGGTCGCCAAATTTTTCCCTAAAACATATATTTTTTAAAGAAAAGGTACGGTATTCTAATGTAATTCATGTAAAATATCGATTCGAATAATACATTTATACAGTATATCAGTATGATATGCCGGTAGATATAGTATATTATTGCATTCTAAAAATACGGTAATTAGGGAGAGCATTTTTGCCAAAAGAGTTAAAATACTATACGATATCGATACGGTATTCTGGTATGAGATCAGGGGATTCTGAATCTGGGATTATACCATACAGTATATTGTCTGTATACCGTACTGTATCGTATACTGTAAACAAATACCATGCCATGAACAATGTCTCCGCTATTCCGATGTCCGTGTTGTTTTCAGGCACAGCTTCAAGGTCCATGCCCGCCAATTCTACAGTACGCCGGTGGATGTTCGTCACACGGTGGCTGCCCCCAACCGGTCCAATGTTCATTTCGATCTTTAAATAAGATTAGGGTTAGGGTTAGGGTTGTTCACATCCGGTTTAGAACCAATACCCCCGGTTTTACAGGTTTGCCATACCTGGTTTTCAGTTTTGGGTTTTGTTGCAAAAATTCTAAATTATCCGATTTTGATTGATTTTTAAATGGACGCCCAAAAATTGCAATTTTTGGAAATATATCCATATCACTAACCTCTATGTTTATCAGTAATAATATTTGTTAGTAATTTTTTTTTCATTTTTTAAACATTTTTATTATTTTTTATTTACTTGTTTGACTTCATAGCTGGCCTCTTGACCATCTTTTCCATCATTGATCACACTCAAAAAATAATCCTGAAAATAGAAAATTAATTTTTTCATAATTTAATTGAATTTTTGATCTTTCAGTTATTTGATTTTTTAAATTAATTTTTAAATAAAAAATTCTAACATTTTTTAAATATATTTTTTTTGTAAACCAACCGAACGGAACCAAAGCAAATTGAGTGGTTGTCTTAGGCCCTCCGCTTTAATTTGGCGTAAAATGTCCAATTTTTGGCGAATATTTTCGTTGGTTTCAGCTATCACAGTGTGCACTTTGATCAAAAAGTCGAGGTCACAAGAGACGCGAAAGTATAGCAATTGGAGGGCCTAAAAAATGGGAAAAAAATAAAATAACAATAAAATAAAATTGAATTGATTTTTTTTGTACAAGTTTAAAATATAAGAAATAAAATTTTTAAAAAATTAAAAAATGATTTAATAAAGTAGTAAAAGCTAGAGCCCAAATTTGGTCTAACATTTTTGATTGTTATTCCATTATTATTGGAATTAATCACAATTTGCTTTTTTCGTAAATTTATTCTCTAATTGAAATTAAAACAAATTATTTTACAATTTCATTAATGCTTTAAAAGGTATTAATAAAATAGCAAAAATATTAAACAAATTAATAAATTAAATAAATACCTTTTGAACGTCAATTACTTGCTCAAAATGTTGACGAGGATAAGGCGACGGGAAAAGTGAAAATCCGAGAAATTCCGAAATGTCACCCCTGAAAAAGAGATATATTGTATTAGGTAGGTAATAAACATAAAAAAGTAATTAATAAAAAAATCAAAAAAAAAATCCGGGAAAACAACCACAATATATGTTGTTTTTTATATTATATTATAATAGTACTTATCCCTTATATTATAATTAGGTTTAATGGCCATAAAATATTGATAAAAATGGCAAAATAAATTTGCTGATTTTATACGGTAATTGGTTCATTTTGACCGAAAAAACGCCCTTTGATTCATTTTTGAACGAAAAATGTTAATTTTAGACATTTGAGCTGAAAATCACGAGTTTTTTCAAAAAATAAATAAATAAAAAATTTGCTGAAATATCAAATACGTTTTTTTTGCAAAAAATGTATATATTATAATTTATAATATATGCATTTTTCTACGAAGTCGATGGATTAGATTGGTTATTATTATTTATATTTACTATACTTGTCAATGTGTTGCGTTGTTCGCCAGCGTAGTCCAATTTGGTGGGCCCAGTCAATTGCGTCGTCTACCAACACCTTCAGATCTTGGGGCTCCACAACAAAGGCTTCGTTTTCTTGAAAATTTAAATTCCCTTTTTTATTGCTTCAAAATTTGAATTTTTATTTTGTCCAATTTTTGGCGTTTCATCACATATATAGATAAATTTTTTATATCTTCATATTTTTATATTAATTTTTTTTTATTTCAGATACAAATGGAAAAAGACAGAAAAATATGTTCACCACAATTTATCAATTTTTATAAAAAATTTGAAGTAAAAATTTATTTGTATTTTTTTACCATTTGCTGAATTAGTTTCATTAGCATAGCTAGTTGAAGAAATTATCAGAAAAGTAAAAATAATGCAAATAGCCATCATTATTATATTATTTAATTATTTTTATAAAATTGAAGGGGCTTGGCAAAGTGGTAATTTTCTACGAAATTTGGCAATTTTTATTGTATAATTTTATTGATTTTTTGTCCGATTTTTTTCTTCCGGTTTTCTCCTTTTTCACGTGAAATTCACCCAAGATTATTTCCTGCTTCCTTTTGTCTAATATATACATATTATACAAAATTGATTTTATCGAATAATAATATACAATTATATTGTATATTATAAATTATTTTCTAATTTAATGTATTTTTTGCCACCCTACCATTAAAATTGGTGAAATTTTGGAAAAATAAAAAAATGTGAAATAAAATAAAAATGTAACTAAACATATTTAAAAAAATAATAAACAAATTTTTAGTATATAATAAGTGAATTTTTTGAGAGAAAAATAAATAAATAAATAATTATAACTTTTGTCAAAAAAATTAAAATGTTTATAGAATTGTTGTCTCAAATTATGTTTATAAAATATTATTGAATTATTTTATTTTATTATTTTATTTTGTTTTATTGTTTTTGTTATTTAAAAAATTCTTTGTAATTTTATTTGAAGTTTTCTTGTCAATTTGTTATAAAAAAACAAAAAATTACAAAAAATTCAAAAATGTTGTTTTAAGAAAATTATCGTATAATATGAAACATAATTTATTGTTGATAGTGGTCAGTGGTTACAGTACGAAAAGCAGCCCATCTCCCGGCGAGCCACCTCCCGGCATTAAAAAACTAAATTAAAAATTTCAAAAAATTGAATCTTAGGTCCCTCTCTACTCCCTGAACACTGACGTCGGTATGAGGAAGCCAATTCAATAATTTTGATTGTTGTAAATCGTTATAAATTACCCACTGTTTTGGAGTATTTGCTTGGTATTTTCCACAACGTTCAAATGTTGGGAATTTTTATACAATTTATTATTTATTATTTTTTATAAAAAATAAAGATTTTTAAATTTCGAATTGTATTTTTTTCTCGCTGGGGGATGGCCGGGCGGGAGGTGGGATGTACCGTTATAGTATACCGATTATTGATTTTTGTTTTGTATATTAATAAAATATTACAGTATACACAATTTATACAGTAGTGAAGCATTTGTTATTAATTGGTTTATCTTTTATCCGAGAAAAGATAATTATTTTTACCATAATTTTTGCTCGCAGTCGATTTCTACAATGATATCTTAAAACCCAAGAAATCAAAGAAATAAAAAAATTTAGCGAAAAATATTTCAAAAAATATTTCAAAAAATAAATATTCGTAACATGCTGGTAAATTTTTTTGTCATGATCTCGAGAAAATGTTTTTAGAAATTATTTTGTCTAATTAAAAATAAATAAATTTATTTCAAATAATATTTTTAAAGAATTTATTACATTTTTTTTGTAAATTTTTTATAAAACAAATATTTTTTATTATTTTAAAAATAATTTTACCTTATATTATTGTTGGCATCCCCAGCATAGCTAGCTAGTTGCAATTATTAGAAAGATAAAAATATAATTTAATTTTCTTCATTATTTTATTTATTAAATTATTATTATTTTTAGAATTTAACAATTGACTTAAAATGGTAATTTTCTACAAAACTTGTCAATTTATAATGTGAAATTTATCGATTTTTTAAATCAATTTTTTTTCCAGTTTTTGCCCATTTTCACGTGAATAAAACAAATTTTCCGCCGTTTTTTCATAAAATTATTTATTTTAAAAAATTTGTAACAAATATTACCAAATTTTTTGATGCAATATTAGGCTGGCGTTATGTCATGGCTTTTATAAAATTTTATGATTTAATATTTACAAAAAATTGATGCAATATTTTGTTGGAATTAATCATCCAAAAAATTGAACCAATAATTCATATTCGAAAATTCAGATTAATTGGTTTTTGAAAAATAACAAATTATTATGTTTTTGGAGATTTTTTGTACAAAAAATTATATTTTCATAAATTATTTTGAAACTTTTTTCCAACAAAATTCGAACCTTCATATTTTTATATTTTTAAAAATATAAAAATGTAAAAAGAAAATTTTTTTCCCAAAATTTTAAGCCAAAATCAAGTCAAAATTTTCAATATAAAAATTCAATAATATTTTCAAAAAAGTCTCTATATCAAATAATACAAAATTTGCTTTTCTAAAAAACTAAATTTTTTCTAATTTTCGAAAATTTTTCACCATATGTATAATGATCAATCATTTTATACAAAACATTTTTTATATTTGATTATATGTATAATTGATAAAAAATTAACTTTAACAATCCGCGGTTAGACCCGGAAATCTGTTGGATTATAAAAATTTTTTGGATTTCAAAATATTGATAGAAAATTAGAGATCAGGTATGTTATTGTGTTGACATTAAAATATTTATGTTAATATTTCAAATTTTGTGAAAAATTCTTATAAATTCTTATTATTTCGAAAAAATCAAAATTTTCTCTTATCTAAAAAGGCCATTTTTTTGCAAAAGTGAAAAAATTGTTTTTAAAAATTATCACACCCTCGTCTTTTGTTTGGTTATCTTGTAATTCTTGGGTTATCGAAATCTTTTTTAAGAGGGGAAAAAGTTCACAAAAGAATAAAAAATCAAAAATTTTCAGAAAATAAAACAATGAAAAAGGCACCCATCTTTTTGTCTAATATGTCTATTCTCCTAATTTTTTCAAAATCCTATTTTTTCCCCATTTTTTAAAATTTTTTTATATCTCATCAGTTTTCTTCCATTTATTACAGACTTTTTTTTACAGATTTTTTTTGTTGTAATTTTCACAAAAAGTAGTGACTTCCCACCTCAACCAAAATCATTTTTTCATTAAAAAGAGAAGAGAATAGTAAATTCATTAATAACTATGAATCATTGTAAATGACCACACTACCATTATATTCAAAAATTTATCATTGTATAATATTAATATATTTTAATGTAAATATAAAAATCGTACACAATTAACTAATTTTACTAATTAACTAATAACTAATTAACTAATTTTAACTAATTTTTTATTTAAATAATTTTACAGGAAATAATGTCCCATAAAATTATTCTTTTGATCGCTCTTTTTGCGGCATACTTCGCTGCCGGATACGGTATGCTTTGATGTATACTGTAACCTTTACAATTATAGTGTACATTTTCTAATTGTAACGGTATACCGTCGGTAGTATACGATCCGTTTTTTTCCAAATTACTGTATCGATTATAGTACAAAATCCATTTGCCGCATCCCAATTTCTAATACAAATATAAATTAGAGAAAAGTATATATCAGCACATTTTTATGATTATTATATAATTAATGTATATTGTATAAAATTATACTTTTATGCGTTACCGTATTTTCTCTAATAGAACACCCGGCTTTATATTTTACAATAGCCCCCGGAGGGGGTTCAAATGGAGGGGGGGGGGCTTAATTTTTCAATGGAAAAATTTTTAGAAATAAAGGGGAAAAATTGGTTTTTTTTGGCCAAAAAAAGAATTTTTGCTCAAAAA
>JAQIYK010001078.1:0-10870 GCA_034700465.1 Rotylenchus robustus | reverse complement strand
TGAATTTATTACATACAAAATTTCGATTTTGCCCCCCCCGTTATTTTCGTGCATCGTGCCCCCCGTTATTTTCATCCCCCCGTTAATTAACAAGTACCAAATATTCTTTCATCATTCTTCAGTTGTGTACAAAGAGGCGGCGAACACAATATCTTTAAAAATATTTCTTGTTAATAATTTAAAAATATTTTAATTTAAGATGTTTAGATTTTTCCGTTTCAAATAATTTTATATTTTTTAATTTCGCTTTTCTAAAATTTATTTTTAACCCCACGTTAGTGTCATGTTATTTAAATGTTCTGTTTGGATGTATAGTCCAAACTCCAAAATGATATCAAAATGATCAAATTTCGTTAATAAATTAGATTAGATTTTGAACAACAACCAATTAAACTCACTAATCAATAAATAAAAATTCCTTTTATTAAATAAGTAAGGTAGGGGTTTGTTTTTGTTGATCATCAACTGACTGATTTGAGTTTAATAATTAAATTTATCAAAGCGAAAATCTAGAAAAAGAAAAATAGAAAGAAGAAAAAACTATATATACATGGTAAAAGAGAGAATTTTAACAAATTGTTGAAAGTTTTCGTTTTAATAATTTGAAAATTAAGTTTAAAAATCTCAGTCAATGAGAAATTCTAACCCCCTACCCCCTACCATATACCAAGTTTTGCAAACAAATTTACTATTTTAATTTAACGCTTTTTGCCTCCTCGTCCATTTTACCTCGCCGTATGGCTGCGCTGGTCTCCTCCATTTTCTCGAACAGTGCCGGGTCGCCCACAATGCGTGCCGCCTTCCGCACATCTTTGCACACTTCGTCCAGGCGCTGAATGCACCGCACAATTATGCCCTCCTGCGCCTCCGACAAACGCATAATTTCAGCAAATTCCTATAAAATTTTTGGAAATTAATATTAAAGAAAATTGAATTATTATCAAAATGACATGTTGCGGAAGAAAATAGTTGCCAAACAGGATAGGTTCAGATTCAGAGTTCAGTTTTGTAAAAAATGTTAATTTTTCAGAAAAATATGAAGGTTGCAGGGGCGTAGCCAGGGGAAAGGGAATCCCCCCGAAATGTCAAAATTTAAATTTTAATAAGGTCTCCCTTCTGTTTCCAAAATTAGCGAATATTTTTCGCGCGGCGCCTATCGGTGCCGCAAAACAATGAAAATTGAGCTCTCAAACCAAAAATACACCACTAAAAATCGATTTTTTTGGCTGCAATAATAAAAATGCACCCCTACAAATCGACTTTTCGGCCCAATTAAAAATAGGTCGCCAAAAATGTTTCGATTCCCCCCCCCCTCCCGAAAATTTTTTCTGGCTACGCCATTGGAAGATTGGTTACAAAAACCCGAAACAGTTTTTTACAGCCTAAATTAAATGTAAAAATTCATACCACTCCCGAAGCCCATTGGTGAACTACTTCAAGAAGGCCAAACTTCAGTTCCTCCGTCACCGGCGAGCTGACCACGCCGCGCGCCTTCTGAATGGCATCGATGCGACTCGCAACTTCCATAATGTCGCGTTCCAACTGGATAAAATTTGCATATTTTAAAATTTTTAATTAATTAAAAGTTCCAAAAATTAAACTGGAAACACTAAAATAAAAATCATTAGGAAAAAATTAGATAAAAAATAAAAATAAAATGTTTTATTTTCAAATTTTCCGACCTCCTTAAGCAACTCTTTGGGCACGCGTTCCGGCTCTGGCTGCTTCTCCTGCTGCTCGCTGTTCAACTTGTCCCCATTTTGGATGTCATTGTTCCCATCGCGGTATCTATTGCAGCAAAATTATTATGCTTTATTATTCTTTTTTATATAAATATTTTTTAAAATTTTCATTGCACTGGATGCTGGATGTTTTAAATTTGATGTTTTTGAAGATTTAGAATATGGAATATGGATAAAAATTGAGATTACTTCTAGTTTTTCAAAAATTCCTCCGAACGTGCCGAACTCCTATACCTGTTGTAGCTACTGCTGCTGTTGTTGGACTGCTTGGCTTCAAATTGGCAGGTCAGCGAGGAGAGCATCGCTGCAATTTCTGCGGGTGTTCGCTGGTCGAACTTGTTCTCCAGGATCAACTCCGTGATCAGCAGCTCCTGGAAAATAGTTAAAATTTAAAAAATTAGACAACTTTTTTGTTTCAGACAGGGATGGACCGGATATCCGTTTTCCGGGTTTCGTTTTTCCGGGTTTTTTTTTATCCGCTCCGTATCCGTTATCCGTATCCGCATCGATTATCCGTTTTTTTTAATCCGTATCCGGTTTTTTTTGTTGTTTCGGTCCATCCCTGGTTTCAGACCTGATTGCTGATCTCGCACGCCACTTTGCCTTTCAGGCCGACCATGTTGTGTCGGTCAATGTAGTTGAGAGCCTGCAGCACACTTAGCCGGTCGGTGTACTCCTTGGAGAACTGGAGACTGTCGGAGGAGGTCTGGAAGGTCAGCTGGGTCTTCTGCTCCTCCAGTTTGCTTCGCTCCACCAAATGACGAATCTTAATTTTACGGAGCTATTTTTTGCAAATTTCTTAGATTTTTAAGATTTATAGGGGTTAATTTTCTTTCTTTTTTTCAAAATTAAGTAAATTTACTATTTTTAATCCAAAACGATTTATTACATGTTGGCCAATTTGTGGGCATCGAGCACAAGGAAATACATCGAGATCAACAACAAGCTGGGCCCGGAGTTCTTTGACCCTGCGCAACCGGTCCACCAAGTCAACCTCACGTCGTTCGATGTCCTGGCCAACCACATAGACCAGTTCAGACAAATCTGACAATAAGATCATGATTAAAAATTCAAAATAAAAAGGTCAAAAATGAAATATAGTTCAAAGATAATAAATAATTCAGTGAAAAATAATTATTTTATATTTTCGCCAAAAACTGTTAAAATTCATATTTTCGTTCACAACAAAAAAATATTTAAAATTCAAAATTTCACACCAAATTTTTGTCGGTTTTGGGCTTGAAGGAAGCGTCCGGTGAGGGTGTCCAGCTCGTTGAGCAGTTTGCGAACTGCCCGATCCGGTGACTGGGCCCGGTAGGGTCCCTGGATGCGGCGGTGCTCATCCATCACCATGTCAACGTCCATCTTGCCAACGTTTCGCTTACAAACTGCCATCAGACTTGAATAATAAACCATTTTAAAAATGAGCTTTATATATATATTTTTGGTGAAAAATAAAATAGAAAGTTCTCAATCAGCCTAAGTCATTCGGAGTCTTAAATTTTGGAGGTAGGAGTCGAAATTCCGTTTTCCAACACTCTATCTGGGAGTTGAGGCCTTCAGAAAAAGTGGACCGATAGAAAATTCGAATCTTTCAAGTATATTTCCGCCAAAATTCTCTATCCTATTTTTGTTGTAATTTCGGCATTTTAAGACTTTCTGGCAAATTAAAAACGCTATTTAGGCTATTTTGAACCCCAAAAAGTTTAATTTTGAGCAAACGAAAAAACTAGCAAACTTTTCTATTTTGTAACGAAAGAATGCAAATTTCTATGGAAAATTTTAAGGAAATTACTGGAAAATTTTAAATTGTGATGTTTAGAAGCCTACCAACGTATTTACTAGAGATTAAAAAGGGTATTGAAAAACAAAAATTAGTATAAAAAATACTAACAAATTAATAACAAATTAAATTTGCATTTTTAAATATTTTTATTAATTCTCAAACAAAATTTTTTTAAACAAATATACATCACTCACCAATCCAGTCCAACATCCTCAAGCACGGTGAAAGGCGCTTCGCGTGAAAAGGACTGCAGGGACGCAATGCCCTCTGGACCGTTCAGCACAACATGGTTCAACAGGAGACCGAGACGAAGCCACCTTTTGTCCTGAAAATTTATGTTTTTTAATTTTCATTTAATTTTTGAAAAATTCCGAACCTCCGGACTCATTTTTTCAAATTCCGTGCGCTTTTCCTCATCAATTTTGTCGGCCGTGGGCACAAACAGTGTGAATGAAAAGGTGCTTCCCGTTTCATTGAAGCGAGACTGAAATTCGACTATTATGTATCGGTTTTTAAAATTTGTCAATTTAAAAAATCGATTTCCATACCTTCAACACAATGGCTAACCGGCCAACTATTCGGAGGGGTGGGTAATGAATGATGATCTGAATAAATAAGTAAATGGTAAATGTCCAATAATCAATTTTTGAGAAATTTTTCTCGAGAAAGAGAAACTAAAAAATCTAATTTTAAGCGGATTTTTACAGAAATAAATTCATTTTACCACTCTTCCCGGCGCGAACAGCTTGTCCTCGCGGCCCCGCTGCACTATCAGTGGCCAAATGGTTGAGAGGGCGCTGAAGTAGGCGAGCAATGTGTCAAAGTAAACTTGCACCGGGGCAACTGAAGCTGCAGTTGTGGCGGGCGGACTGCACAGCTCGCACTCTATCCTCGGCAGCTCCTCAATCTGTTCGTCGATCTGAAAAAATGGAGAAGTTTTAGGCTATTGCTAGTGCAGAGGTTCAATAAAATTTTAAAAAATTGAAACCTCGTTTTCTTAAACTTTTAATAAAAAATTGCAACATGTTTAGAGAGCTAGAATCCGAGGAATCCAAAGACATAAATTTTGAAAATACAAAATTATTTTATATAATTTCTTTTTTTTTTGGGCTGAAAAATCCATGGTAAAGCTGCTTAAAAAAATAAAAATGGCTTGAATTGAAAGCTTTAGTATCTCGAAAAGTTTTCGACCAATTTTAAAAATCCAAACCTGTTTGAGTCTTTCCTTTCTGCCGACAACCATTCGCAACGATGCGCGCTCCACATAACTCCGCTGGAGCATGTCCTCAATGCGAAGCTGTTCGACCCGTAACAGGTTCAACAACATTCCGTAGGTCAGTCGGAAGCGGCTCTCCAGCTTGATAGCTTTTCCCTAATTTTTTGAAAATTTAATTTTTTACATTTTTCCAAAACCTGAAGCATGGTCTTCAGAGAAGCTATGTCAGGCGGTTCAGGACCTTTGGCCAGGATGATCACTGTGCCGGTGGAGTCCAGTCCTCGCCGACCCGCTCGGCCGGCCATCTACAAAAAATTTCAGAAGTACGCCTTGAAAATAATCCAAATTTTTTCTATCATCCAAAATTTTCTATATATATATTTTTAATTCCAAACCTGAACATATTCCGTGGGATTCAATGGGCGCCTTTGGTTGCCGTCAAATTTGTCGATGGTGTCGAACACAACCGTCCTTGCAGGCATGTTCTGAAATTTTCATTTTAAAAAATCCAAATTTATTTTCCGAAAAACTTTACCACTCCCATGGCGAAAGTTTCGGTTGCAAACAGAATTTTGACGAAGCCACGCTGGAACAACAGCTCGACCACCTCCTTTACAATGGGCAGAATGCCGGAGTGGTGGACGGCGAAGCCGCGCTTGCACAACTCCTGCATCAGCAACACCTACAAAATTGGGGTTTATCATCATTTTTTGCAAATTTTCGAACATTGAAAATTTGAAATACCTTTTTATATTTGGATTTTTTTCGTAGTTTTCCTCTCAAATTAGTCACAAATTTCCCAAAAATTCCTTTCAAACCTGCGGGAGCTGTTTGTCCGTTCCTTTGAGCCGGTCGATGCACTTGTTGAAGAAGCGATGGATGGCGGACTTCTCGGATCCGCTGGTCAAATCCACCGATTGGAGCAGTTGGGCATTTTCGTCGCAGCGTTGGCGTGAGAAAACAAAAACTACCTAAGAAATTTTTATGAAATTTTTCAAAAAAAATCAAAAAACCATTGGCAGCAGTTCTTGCATTCGAAGGTGGTCGATTAGGTTGATGTACACATTCTTGCTCTGTTAAAAAGAGAAATTTTAAATGTCAGAAAAATAATTACCTAAACATTTTTGGTCAAAACTATAACTAATAAAATCGAAAAATAGTTAAAAGCTAATCTTCCTGTTTAAAAATCAATAATTTAAAATTCCCGAAAAATTGACAACATAAAATTTTTTCATAAATTTTCGCTCTTAAATTAAACGTTGACTAATCTAAATTCAACAATTTCATCTTGTTTTATTTTTGTTTTATTTTTTAAAATAACAACAATTTTTTAAAAAGTTCTCACAATTTTTCAAAAAAAAATAAATCAAAATTTACCCCAAAAATTATATCTCGATAAGCCTATATATAAATCAATTTCTCAATTTTTTACGTTTTTGTTGATCTGCCAGCGTTGGGTGCTGGCATTCGCATGTCCACCACCGCGTCCACCCCCGCGGCCTCCCGCCGGTCCTGCAAGCCCTCCCCTTCCAGCGCCTCCGCGACCTGACTTTTCCGCCAACTTCTCCATCTTTCGCGACTTCGCTTCCACCGCCTTTTGATAGCTAAAAATGGAAGATATTTTTCAAAAATTCAGAAAAATGTAACAAAATTAAAATCCGATAAAATTACCCAGATGTGAGGAAATTCCCGTTTTTGTCTAGCAGCAGAAACATGTCCTTCTTGGTCTTCCCGTCCTGACCAGTGTACAGAAAGCTGCAAAAAACATTAAATTTAAAAATCCAAACTTTTTCTTTTTACTGTTCAAGTGGCACAGGACGCTTCAGTGTTTGGATGACAAAAATTTTGCGGTTTTTGATGCGCCTAAAATTTAAATTAAATTTAAAAAAGAACAAAATGCCAAAAGTACTTACCCAACCCAATCCGCAAATTCCATACAGTTCGGGACGGTTGCGGAAAGCATCACAATCTTCACATGAGCTGGTAGCATGATCAGCACCTCCTCCCAAACGTGGCCTCTCTGGAAGAAAAAATAGTTTAAATTAATTTTTTTAATTAAAATTTTTAAATTTAAGTTAATTTAAGTGAAAAACTCTATTAAACACTGATGAGGAGAATTAAGTCTTCCAAAAGATTAAGCGAACAAAAACTCTAAATTATTTAAAAAAATAAATTTCAATTAAAAAATTCGTAAAAATAGGTAGTGCAAAAAACAAAAAATCTACTTTTTTTAAAGAAAAAATGAAATTTATAAATTTTCCTAAACGTAAATATTTGTGCATTATTATATGCTAATTGTTTAAAAAGTTATTTAAATTTTTTTAATTTTAATATATTTATTTTTGCAAACCTCTTCATCGTTGATGTAATGGACCTTAAATTTCATTTAAAAAATACAAAAAATTCGGAAAATTGAAAAACAAACCTCATCAAAAATGACCCATTCTAGCTCACGAATCACCTCCGAACCGTTGTAAAGCATTGAGCGCAAAATTTCCGTTGTCATAATCAGACAAAATGCGTCGCTGTGCAATTGAATATCTGAAAATTAGAAAAATTGAAAAAATAAATAAATTTCACTTAAAAAATTAAACCTCCAGTGACCAGGCCAACATCGCCAAAATGGAGGCGAAAATCGCGAAACTTTTGATTGGACAGTGCTTTGATCGGGGACGTGTAAATGACTCTAAATTGGTATAATAATAATAATAATAAAAATAGAATTTTAAAATATATAAATATTTTTTACTCATAAATTAAAAATCATATTTCCAGAGGGGGTCCCCCTCCCCGGGTTTCATTTTTCTTATCTTAAACAGCTCCGAAAAGGGGGATTTTTTAAAATTTTCAGCAAAATTTTTAAATATATACACTGTATTTTTTAATGAATTAGCTTGCAACTCAATTAATTTTTTCCCCATTTATTAGGCAAATTTTTAATCTGTTTTGTTGCATTTATCCAAAAATATTATCCGATTTATTATACACAAAACACAATTTCTCAATTTTTACCTAATATTAGAAAAATTAATTTCTTCGGAAAAAATTAATTTCTTTATCTTCATACCTCGTCCGATGCAATTTGCACAGCGCGACCGCGTATTCCGCCACAACAGTTTTGCCGGCACTTGTATGAGCAGCAACAAACACTGAAGAGCCCTCCTCCATGCACACCACCGCCTGCTGCTGAAACGGGTCCAGCTCGAAGGGGTACTGAAAAGCGGGAAATTATTTTGTTAAGGGTTGTTGGGTCTTAATAATTGGCGGGGGCTAAGAAATTTATATTTTGGCCAATTTTTCGGAATAAATTTCTAACTCTCCCCAGGGGGAGCCCATGGATAATCTACAAGTGTATGTTATAAAAAGTGTAGCGGGTTATTTTATGTTTATTACACGGGATTAGTCCGAATACGATCAACTAACATAAGTCACGTTAATGTTAATACAATAGTTAATATTTACAATAAAACTGAAAAAACCTTTTTGGCCATTGTCTCCTTCATCGCGTCGTATTTGTCCACCCGTCGGCTGACATCCAACATTTGGGAGTACTCAAATTCGGAATCGGTGCGCCGTTTTGGCTTTGACGGGCTAACAGCCGCTCCATCAGACAAAATGGGCGCGGTCAAAAAGGCTTCCTAAAAATTTCAAACAAATAATTCCATGAAAATTTTTGGTGAAAAAACCTCAAGTTTTTGCACGTCCTCATCCGGCAGCAGAAAAACTTCATCAGGTCCATTCTGACAATGAGAGATGTGTGAGCAAAATAATGTTAATTTTTTTTAAACCTCTTTTGACTGAGATTTTTGAAAAAAGTTTAAGAAATTTTCAATAATTTTTTTGTTTTCTCGACCCAAACCTTGTTGTCATCCTCATCCTTCTTCTCCCTTTTTGAACGGTCTTGTGCAATCAGTCCTTTCTGTGTTTTGGGTTGTCCTTCCTCAACTTTTCCGTTCGGCACTCCCTCTTCGCGCAAAATGGCGTTCAATTCTTCTTCCTAAAAATTTTTTAAAAATTAAAAAATTTAGAATTTAAAAACCAACCTCCCCGTCCTTCATCATCTTCCGGTCCTTTTCCTCGAGCTCAACTTCGTCCTGTTCTCCTTCTCTTCCGTCGACGTTTAACGGTTTGAGGTGGAATGAGCTGAGATTTATCGGACCCGCAAAGCCTGGGGGTGTATCCAACAATTCTACAAAAAGTTAGGTAAAAAATTCGCTTTTAATTCAGCAAAAAATTAAATTCAGTAGTGATCAACGTCTTAATTAAAGAAGCCTTTATAGCTTTTTTCGTAAAACTAAATTTTCTTAAAGGAAATGTAAAAAATGAGGAAAAAAATATTTATTTTAAAAATTTGTTACGTTTCTAAGTTTTAGAGTTTGTCAAAGCAGAAAAAATTGAAAAACAAACCTTCAAAATTCAGAAAACGCTCTTCGTCTCCGGCCGAGGAAGGGCCTTGCTCCCGATCGGGCGATTTCTCTTCTCGGTTTGAGAAGCGCAGCATTGCCTCCACCTCGTCGTCAAAGCCGGCTGGCAGAAAGGGCACATTGTTGGCGTCGCCCTTCAGGCGATTGAAGGCGCGCGGGTCGGGTGCCCTAAATTGAAAAAAGCAAAGTTTTATTAAAATTCAAAAACAAAAATACGTTTTTTCTACACTCAAACCTGAAAAACCCCACTTCCCAAAGTCGATTTTTAGGGGTTGTATTTTTAGTTTGATGGTTAAATTTCATTGCGGCAATAAATTTTCGATTTTCGAGAACCTAAGGGATACAGGCGCCCAGGAAGCCTGCATATAAAGCCTGCCTGCATATTAATTTTTTAATTTTTATTTGGGCAGTTGCACCTTGCACCTGCCCCCTGACACTGCCTCGGTACGCCCTTGCCCGTTTGATTTTTTCATAAAACGAGCTTGCAACCTTTGGGCAAATTTTGTATTTTTTGCCTTGATTATTTGGCGTATACCTTTTTATGGACATGGAGTGCTGGCTTTGCTGTTCCTGGTCCTCTTTCTCCTTCCAGCGCTCTTCATAGTCTACAATTTTGCCAGTGTCCGGGCAAAAAATGGGCTGCAGATGGGTGGGAAAAGAGGGGCCAGCACCGCCTTCAATGTCGTGCGCTAGCGACAGGGGATCCGATTCGGGGGCCTCGTACCTGAAAAATGTACCTATTTCTCGCGGTCAAAATTTTTAACTTTTTTATTTGGAAGATTGGAAGTTGAAAATTAATTTTCGAATCAGTTTATGAGATTTGAATTTTCTGGTGAAAACCCTAGACAAATGCAGAGCAGACTCATCAGAAAATCAAGGTTTTACTTTATTATACACAGACTAGACAAGAAAGTACTGACAGCCCAACTTAAAAATTCAGGCTGGCTAAAAAATCCAATGGGAAAATCTATTTTTATTTAAAAATCCAAAGTTTTTTGTTCATACCCGTACGATTTGCTGACATCAAATCCGGGACAATTCCGAGTGATGAAGTCGATTGCCAAATGTCTAAAATTTTGCAACAAAAATTAAGTATACGGAAAATTAAAGAAAAAAAACCCCACCTGAACACCCGTTCGGCCTCCTCTCTGATTGATTCATCAAAATTTTCTTGCGATTTTTCATTTTCTGCCGATTCTGATGGCTGTGATTTTGGCGGGGAAGACATAAATAGAAAATTAAATTTAGTCAAAAATTTCTAAAAATAGATATAAATATAATACAATTACATTTTTAGACCTCTTACACCCTTACTTACATTAGAACTTATAAATAGTGGAATTTTTCATACCTTTTATTATGTAATTCAAATTTCAAATTCAATAATTAAATAAAAAAACATAAAAGATAGATAATAAAAGATAAAATAAAATAAAACAAAAAAATAATTAATAAAACCGGCATAAGACATAACGCCAAAAAGTTACAAATTTTAAATGATACTTCCAAAGTTATAATTTGTATTGTACTATTCAATACAGTATACAGTTGTCTTTCAATCATTAATTTAACTTCCAATCATTCTTCAAATTTTAAATAAAATGATTTAAAAATCAATTTAAAAGCGATTTTGCTGAAAAAACAATTTATTGTAAAATTGACCAAAAAAGGATATTCACAACTGCTGATCACAGGTGGGCAA
>JAQIYK010001077.1:0-10874 GCA_034700465.1 Rotylenchus robustus | reverse complement strand
GAAAATGATCTGATCTGATCCGAAATCGGGATCACAAAAAATGATCTGATCTGATCCAAAATCTCGGATCAGATCAGGATCAGATCACTTCGGATCACTATTTTTCGAATCACTGCAAACACTGACTGCTATTAACTATCTCTTTATACTAAATATATATAATTATCGTTATCTTATTTTATAGGAAGTATGAAGAGGTAGGAGCACAGGTGGGCGGCCCCTACCAGGGCTGGACGCAATTGGAAATTTTTTTGCGCAAGTGCAATTGGAATTTTTGCACAAGTGCAATGCGCAACGGCCAAAAAGTGCACAATGCGCAATTTTCAAAAAATTAAAATTTTGTCAAAACATCAAAAAATATCGAAAAATTCCAACTTGGATAAGTGTGGTGTGTGTGTGTGATGTGTGTGTGTGGTGGTGAAGTGTGAGAAGCATAGGTAGGTACAATGGGGATGGGCTGCTGCGAGTAGTTTAGGTGTCCGAAAGTCAAAAATGGTTATGCAAATTTTACTCACATTTCCTTAAGAAAATTGGTCACTTTTATCAATCGTTCGTTTTTTGGATCATTTTTGGATACCCCGCTACGAACCGCAAACCCCCTCCTTCCCTTCTTTCCCCCCCCCCTCCTCCCTCTTTTTCCCTCTTTCTCCTTCCTTTCTTTTCCTCTCCCTTCTTTTTCTCCCTTTTTCTTTTCTTTTTCCTTTTCTCCCCCCCCCCTTTACGAGCAAAAATGTCAAAATTTATCGGCTCCAACTCCGACCCCCCGGTAATTTTCGATTCCAGGGGCCGATTTCAATTTACGGCGATAATTATAACCATAAAAAATAGTACGGGAAAGTGAGAGACTTTCTCTAACCGCTCTCACATTTTTGCGTACTACAGTTATCGCCAGAAATTGAAATCGGCCCCAGCTCCAGCTCGTGCACAGCACTGATGATAATACATTTGGAGGCAAGAATATAGGAATTTTTGGACAAAAGTGGGCAATTTTCTTCAAAATTTTGGATTTTTGGATGAAAATTTGGCAATTTCCTTCAAAATTTTTGAAATTTTCGACGAAAAATGGTCGATTTTTTTCATAATTTTTTTGAAAATTTTTCAAAAAATTGCGCAAAAATCACGATTTGGCGCAATGCGCAACGGCAAAAAAGCGCGTAATTTGCGCAATCAATGGCAAGGCGCAATTGCGTCCAGCCCTGCCCCCACCCAAAATCTGAAAAATTTTGCTCCACCCCTAATAGTGTACCCATTTTATTCCATTTTTGAAGGGAAATTTTCGACTGGCTGCGCCACTCTCCTAAATTTTCGATTTTTATTGCATTTTTTGACTGAAATTTTTCTGCGCCTTGCGCCTCCCACCCCACCCCCATTTGGGAGAGGGTGCCCATCAGTGGGTGGGAGATAAATTAAAAGGGAAACTGCACATACAAATATTACATTTCTTATTAATTGCTAAGGTCCTAAGGTAAAGTGTTATTTTAAAATTTCATCAAATGAGTTCGGCAACAATAGATGGATTTCCAACTCAAATTCCACTAGAATTAAAACGTTCATATGCAAAGCATGGCGTCAAACAGCTTTTCTCCTGGCAGGCTGAATGTTTGGCAGATTCGAATCTTTTCGCCCCTAACTTCATCAATTTCATTTATTCGGCACCAACAAGCGCAGGAAAAACGCTAATTTCTGAAGTGGTTGCTGTCTGTAATGTACTCAAGACGAAGAGAAGGGCACTCTTCGTTCTTCCATACATTTCGAGCGCCAGAGAAAAATTACTTTACCTGCAAGTACGAGTTAGCTCTATATACATATTTAGTGAAGTAGACCAATGACAGAATTTAGTCTCTCTGGCGGCCCTTAAATATCGTGGTGAAAGGCTTTATTGGAGCTTCTTCATCTAGTATTAACGGGTGGTCGACGGCAGTTTGTACAATTGAAAAAGCAAATGCATTGATAAATGCGATCATTGAAGCTGATTCGATGTCTGAAATAGGTAAAATTTCGGGGATAAAATTTCTTACAGATTATTTTTTCAAAAAATTATAAGCATATATTTCAGTTTTCAAAAAATTCATAAACATATATTTCATTTTTTTGATTGATACAATATTTTTGAACAAGTAAAATATATTTTGCCAACAGAAATAGGCCAGCTGCTCAGAAAAAATATTGGATTATAAAAGCCAATAAGACGCATTGTAGGGCCATTTAAGCGGCAAAAAACGCAATTTAGGCGCACACACGCACCATTTATTTATACTATTTTTGATTGAAAAATACTTTTTTGCCTCGAAAACTCATAATTTTTAATGAAATTTTCGAAAAATATCAGATAATTTTGGCATTTCGTGGGGATTCTCGTTTGCCTTGGCAACGGGCTTCACCAGTTTTTGTAATTTTTCTTGAAGTAAATATAATTTTCCTTTTTAATGCTTTCTTTTGTTGGGCCATTTGTTTTATCGCAGTTAATTTAAACTAAAATTTTGACCTTGTACATAAATTTTCATGAATTTAAATCCAAAATTATAGGTGCAGTAATAATTGATGAAATACACATGCTTTTTGATAGTGATAGAGGTCCCATTGTAGAGAATTTGCTTGCCAAGTTGCTTTTTATGGAGCGAGAAAAGAGGTTGTTTTATAGACGCTTGTAAAAATATAAAAATATATTTTAGCATTAAAATACAAATTCTTGGGATGAGTGCTACATTAGGAGGAGAACACGAACTTCTTACCGATTGGCTTGATGCACGATTTTTTGCGACCCAATATCGTCCCTTGCATCTCAGGGAATTTGTTTTGATGGATGAGGGACAGATATTTCAAATTGATGGAAATACTAAAGCAAGAGTCTTGGATCAAAGATTTATCATTAAAGGAGACCCGAGAAATTTGATTGGGTGATATATACATTTCTTTTGAAAATTTAGGTCCTTATATTTTTAGTATTGTTGTTGAAGCTCTTTTATTGTCTCAATCTGTACTTATCTTTTGTCCAACAAAGGTAGAAGTTGAACAAACTGCAATCTTATTGGCAAAGTACACAAAATATTGCATTGATAAGGTAAACATTTTTGATTATCCGAAATCATTTAATATAAAAAAATTCAAGGGAGCATCTAACCGCTTCATAGAATTAAATAGAATATTTTCTAAAGAGAAATCTGAAAGTGTAATAGAGTTTTTTCAACTGAAAACATCTTGCAATGAAAAGGATTTGCTTCATTGTATTGAATTTGGAGTGGCTTATCATCATGCCGGTAAAATTTATGTAATATTCTAAGAAATGAAAACAGCATTAAGTTTTGCTTATTTGAACATATTAATTCATTGCTTCTTTAGGACTAACCATGGAAGAACGTGAACAAATAGAACTTTTATTCCGACGCGGGTCTATTAAAATTATAGTCAGGTGCTTATATTTAATTTCATTGCTTATTTTTGCTAAAATTAATTAAGCACTTCAACGCTAAGTTCTGGTGTAAATTTGCCTGCCCATCGAGTAATAATTCGCACAAATGTGACAACGCCAATACCTTTAACATATGTTTCTTATAATCAGATGGTTGGACGAGCTGGAAGACAAGGACAAACGGAATCATCTTTCGGTAAGTTAAATGCACTTTGTCTATAAGAAAAATAATGGTTAACTAAAAACTGAGCCCGGACTTTTGGTCTGGTCAAACTTTGATGTCAAATTTTTAGCGGAAATTTGACTGTCAAATTTGTCCAAATTTTGTCAAATCAAAGTGATGTCAAACTGACCAAAAATTTGATTGAATTTAACAAATTTTGGTCAAAGTTTGATCAAATTTCAAATTTTTTGAAAATATTAAAATATTCAAAAACCCTAAATGAATCGAAAAATTTTGGACAAATGATACAGATGGAAATGAAAAATTGAACTTAATAATAATAAAAAACCCATAATTCATAGTATATTTAATATTTATATCTTTTTTAAATCAACCACCACCAGGCCCGTAACGAGCCCTTGGATTTGGGGGGGGGCTGTACAAAATTTTTCGCCGCGCCAAAGGCGCGGCGAATTTTTTTTGAAAAACATAGATTTTCAAAGAAAATTTTGAAAATTTTAATTAAAAAACGAACAGAAATTATATTCTAGCGGCGTAGACAGGCGCCGCAGCGAAAATTTTTCGCGAGGACTCTCTTGAAAATTTTTAATTTTTGGCATTTCGGGGTGGGGCGGGCCCCCTGCCCCCCCTTCGTTACGGGCCTGACCACCACCACTTTCATCACTTTCAAACGAAAAATTTGATACTTATCTGGTTTGTACCTCCTTTTGGATCGATTTAAAAAAAATTTGCTTCAAATCATATTTTCGCTTTATTAAAATTTGGAAGAAAAATGGGCGAATTCCTTCACATTTTTCATTAAAAATATGTAGTTGTTTTTTTAGCAAAATAAATTTAGCAAAAAATTATCAAAATTTTAGCCGTCAAAGTTTGTTAAATTTCCACTAAGTCAAATCAAAGTTTGATGTCAAACTTTGACCAAAAACTTGACTTTAACTAAATTTGACTTTTCTAAAATTTAGTCGAATCAAACTTTGATCAAATTATTTGACACCAAATTTGATCAAAGTTTGAATTTATCCGGGCTCTAAAAAACCAATCCATATTTTGGACCTTACAATTAATTTCAAAGCCAAAACAACATTAAATATTTTAGGGGTAAATGATTCTGATATTGGATTAAAATAAAACAAAAAATTGGTGGTCTTGGAATTAGGCGACACTAGGCCTCCAAACCAATCTTTATGGTCACTTTTTATTTTCAAACAGAACTCGTCAAGAGACAATCCCCTCTCGTCTGTAAACGATCCCCCCCTAATCTCATGCATTTTCTAGCCAACCCTAAAAATAAGGAACTTTCTTTTGAATTTTCTCTCCAAACTAATTTCCTTTGTGACCAATAGGACGACGACTTTTTCTAACATAATTCATGGATTGATTTGATTCTCGAGGGACTTTCTGCTCTTCCTTGTTTATCCATTCGGTTAAGTGCCCTTCATTTGTGGCCATAAAAGGGAAAGGGCGGAAAGCAAACAAAGGGAAAATGGTTCATGAAGAAGAATGGGGTCATTTCCTTCCTTTGGTTGTCCACTTTAAGCAGTAAATTTGTTTCTGGGTGGCAAATATCGGGTTTCCATTCGATAAAGATGGACTAGTGCAGCTTTAAAGTACTCTTATATATGTAAGTTCATTTTAATTTTCTTAGCTTCATTATTGCGCAAATCAATATAATCCCATGAATCGAGAAATGCATTGCATATTTTTGCCTTCCTTTTGTATTCCTAAATTAATTATTTGCGACTTGTTCGAGTGTTTATTGCCGAATTGCTCCACTTCTTCCCAGTTTCTTCGCTTCTCTCTGAATCCAAGGCCTTTTTGCATCTTCTCTTCTTCCGAGAATTCTTCCGCCCGTTTTTCAAATTTCACTCCACTTCTCATGTCCATCATCTTTGTGACCTCATCTCCGGTGTCGTCTTGAATGTCACCGACCTGTTCGAGATGGGCAGCCGCCTCAATGCTCTTCTTATGCATGCCTGTAAAAAATCAAAAAATGAAATTTAATTTAAATTTAAAAAACCTAAAAGCCATGGAGCTGCTGAGCCTTGAGAATCATCAGAATTCTCAGCACATTTTGTAATTGTTTCGGGAAGTGGTAATTGATGTCTGACCATTGCCCCATATAGACCATATCTATGGTTTAGACAAACAAATATTTTTATTTTTTATTTCAGCTTACTCGGCCATAATCGTGCTTTTCCCCCAAGTTTTTTCTGTTTTCCGCCTAAAATTCATCATTCTAATAAACATAATATTGATTATTGATACTAACCATTTTGCTCTTCTGTTCTGAAACCAAACCTACAACAAAAGATAATAAATAGATAAATACTAGTCTTTTCAAAATTTATTCCTTTTTGTCTTACTTGAATACGATCTTCAGCTAATTCCGTTTTATTTGCTAATTCTTCCCTCTGTGACACATCGGGGTAATGAGCAGATTTGAATATTCTTTCCAACTCATCTAAAACAAAACATTAATTTATAGAAAATAAAAATTCGTCTAAAAGTTCCGACCAATTTGTGTCTGTGTGAAAATTGTTCGATGACGCCGCTTTTTTTTCTTTCCCGCGGCATTATTTTCCACCATAATTGTTGAATTTGGTATATCGTTTCGTTTTTCTTTCATCAAGCTCTGCGTTTGGACGTTTTTTGATGTTGCTACAGGCAGATTTTGCGATAGGTAGTTGTTTCTGCAGTTGCTTTGTTGTTGATGCTGCTGCTGGTGACAAAATTCCCGAAGAAAACTATTGTCAGAAGAGGTTGCATCTTTCGGGTTATTATTGCCTGAATAGTTTGATTAACAAATATTTTTAACTATTATCATTTTTGTAAATTACCCACCGTGATTGGTTCCATTTCCGGTGCTTATAAAGGACGAATATTCACCGAAATCCTGCTGCAGTTGCATCATCGGCATAAACTCAAGTCCAGACAAAGCTCCAGTCACACTTCCAATAATTGAAGAAGATTGATCCATGAATGTGTTGTTTCCCATTAAAGAGGAGGCACAATAAGCAGATGGTGGCATGAAGTAATTGGCAAAAGATCCATTTGTCACTGCGCTGTTTGGCAGTGAAATTTGTGGGATTGTAGCCGCTGAAGCCAATCCGAGAATCTCGTTGATGGCAAAGTTTGTTCTTCCAATGCCATATCCATTCAGCAAGTACTGAGTGTCTTGTTGTTGTTGTTGTATTATGGAATTGTCTTGCTCACTGCTGGTTGCAGACAGTTGTTCCACCGTATCGTTCTGATTGGAGTGCATTTTCCACAATGGTATTTTTGCTTAATGACATTAAGTTGGGTGCGAGGCAAAAATGAATGATGAGTGGCCGCCTACTCAAGCCACTCATTTAATCCATCTCCAGGAATTGAAGGCAATTGGGCGTAGGAACGGCCCACAAATTGCGGAAATATACTGTAGTGGGGCAGGCATGGGGAGAAGGGGGATGGGAAGGAGGAGCACCATTCCCCAGCGACCAATCAAATTGTGTGCAGTCGGAGGAAATTGAGGCAATTCGCCCCTTGCCCGTCACCACTTTTCGAAATTGGCTAAATTTTATACTCTGACTTTATAGTGAAAGGGATGTGACGATGTAAAACGGACAATTTGATGTTTCGGTGACAAATGTTAGAGAATGTGTAGAATTGCAACTTGTATTATTGAATTGGAATTATTTGAATTTTTAGGTGAAAGTTACTTACTTTGCCCGAGATCGGACTGGCCAATCGTGCAAAGGCAAATACAACGGAAACTTTTTATCAAACCTAAAAGGGTGTTAACACGACTTCTGCTTGAGGTGTGTTGACCATTTTGCTTTTATGGAATACAATAATAACAACATTGCAATTTATTTGTATACTCGCATTTATTCAGACAATAAGTAGTTCACTTTTGCAATCTCTGCACCAATTGCAAACACTTTCTCGTTGTACCGTTAGCACTTGGAAGAAGCCCGTTGATGTTGAGTTGTGCGGATTAGTTGGCCTTGGGTTGGTGCATAGCGGCGAAGACAACGAGGAATGGTCTGATGATGCAAAGGTCGGTACCGAATTGACAACAAACCCAGCGATACGTCCGACTCAATTGGGTAAGCTTTGAATATGATATTATCATATCTTCTAAGGATAAGTATTGCGATAACAGTTTTCTGTTGCAGGTCGTGCCATACTCGCATCAGCATTTGATTTAAATACAGCACTTCAAGTTTTTGAAGGACTCCAAAATGCAATGCAATCGATATGCTTGGATTCAGAACTCCATATGCTTTTTTTGGTTGTGTTCATTTATTTTTCTTATTATATAACAATTTACAGGTCACTCCAATCAAGAACTTGGCAATTAATGAGAATTCCATTGATTGGAACTTTTACTATCGTCAATGGACACAACTATCGCCTGAACTTTCTAGAGTATCAAAACGTGTTGGGATCACAGAAGAATTTTTTATGCAAAAGTTAGGGGGAAAAGTTTTCCCTGCGGACCATTTTGCTTTAAATGTATGATGTGTGAATAAGCAAAAACAATGCCTTAAAAATATTAGGTACATATACGTTTTCTGGCATCGCTTGTCCTTTTCGAATTAATCAATGAGAAGTCACTAATCAGTGGTAAACAAAAATGGGATTTATATTTTAATTTTTATGTTTTTAGTTTCTCGGCATTGGAAGATCAACAGAGGCTTGCTACAGTCGCTTCAACAACAAGCAGCCACATATGCTTGTGAGTTTTTTTAAACTTGGCACCAATTAAATATGGTACAAAGTATTTGTAACTTTCCCTTGATTGAAGATATGGTTGTTTCGTTTTGTGATCGTCTTGGATGGATATATCTTAGGACCCTCCTTGATGGATTCGCAGAAAGACTCCAATTTGGTGTACGAAAAGATTTGACCGAGTTGGTTCGTGTTCCAGGTACTCCTTTAGCTTCAATTTCTTGTCAATTTGTTATTTTTATTATTTTCAGGGATTGACGCAGTTCGAGCACGGACATTCCATCATAATGGAATTGATTCACTTGCTGCACTGGCCAATTGTTCAATTGGAAAAGTTAGGCTCATCCTTCGAAAAGCTGTACCATATTTGTATGTTCAATATTATGCTTTATTTTATAGTTTTAGAGTCTATTGGGTCTTTTTAAGGGTTTAACGTAAACTTACTCCTTTATTATCTTCAACTAGAATTTTATTTTAATTTATAAATTTTAAGAATTAAACGCTTTTATTTTTTATTTGATAGATTTTGTTTATGGGACCAGTCCTTTTTAGTTGTCGTCCAATTTTTTGATTAATTAATTGTTTGGACATCATGTTTTCTCATGGGAAGGGTAATTGTGGAAGAATGACCAATTGCGGTTAATTCGCTCGTCCTTCTTCCCTTACATTCTCGGCCCATCCAATCCTCATTCTTTCTCATTGTCTCTGTTAGGAAATGTGAGGAATTTTATATGGACAACAACAGTCCCTCCTCTCGACCTCGCCAACATCTTATTGCTGCCTTAGTCTGTTCGCAAAACAAAAAATTGCGCATTCCATTGCGAGCACAGTCACATATAATGGGTGACCTTTGCTTCAAAAATCGCATTGACAACAATAATTATAAAATGCTGAAGACCAATATGGGACCAAACACATTTTTGGGTGAAAGGAATTAAATTGTATAATTTGAATGTACCTATGTATGATACGCATGGAGTGGATTTAATTTTACTTTATAGCAATTTTTGCATATAAACTATATTAGCAAGGAAGATGATGGGTTTGAAGTTGAAGGGGTTGAAGGGTCGGGCCGAAAATTTCCGGCCCGACCCGATTTTTGTCGGTCCGGGCCAGCGAAAGTCGGCCCGAGCTAAAATAAGGAGGGAAAAAATTGAAAAAAAGAAAAAATAAATAAATAAAAACGGAAAAAAAAGAAAATGAATTAAGTAAAAAATTTCTGATTAGCCCAGTAAATTTTAGTTAATAATGTTTAATAATTTAGTCCGCTATGCGAAATTTATTTTTTTTGGAACTTTTATTACATAAAATTTTCTTCTAAATGCTTTAAATAAACAAAAAATGGAATTTTTAAATACCTAATTATAAAAAATTTGAATTTTTAAAAAATGTTTTCCAAAAAACCGGGCCGGGCCAGAAATTTCCGGCCCGATTTTGGTCAGGCCGGGCCGGCAAAAATCCGGCCCGGTTTATCCTCTGTGGATGCTACAAGACAAGGTTGTCGTGAAATGATTTCACTTGCAAAAATCGAAACTTTCATTTCGATTTTTCGAAATTTCTTGAATTTCGACTTTTAATTTTCCATTGAAAGTCGAAATTCAAGAAATTTGCAAGGTTGGTTTTGAATTTCAATTTTCAAAATATTTTATATTTTTTGATATTGAAAATTTGGAGACTTTCGATCTCATTCTATTTGAGGTTTTATTTCGATTCGGCTTCATTTAGACTTTTAGTTTCGTTTTGATTTTGAAAAATTCTTTCACGACAGCTCTACTCAAGAGAGCGCACTAATTGTTAAAAATCAAGGGAAGCGTTTGCAAATTTGTAGGAGAAAGGAGAGAAATAAAAAAAGTGAATGAGGGAGAAAGGAGGGGAAAAAGGTGTAGTTCACTTTTCGAAAAATTTGCCAAAAAACAATTTTAAACAATGCAATTAACAACAGGTGGACAGCCCTCCCCAAAATCCGAAAATTTTTGCGCCAACCCCCTTGGCCAAAAAATAATAATTTTTCTTCCTCGTCCCCGTGCCTAGGTCCCGCCGGCGCCTCCTTGCGCCTCCCCCCCCCCAAATTTCCTCCGCGCCTAGCCTCCCCCCCCCCTCCAATTGGGAGTGGTTTTTTTTGGGAGGGGGGAGGGGCTGCCCACCTGTGCAATTAACCATTAAATATGGATTAGGCCAATCTTTCATTGTCAGACATGCAGGCTCTGATGAACCTGCGAAAAAAAACACTTGGTTACACGGCGAGCCTCCTATGAGTGAAGCAAAAGCAGCTCAAATGCTCATCGAGAGGGCTGTCGCAGCTTTGAAGGAACAAGTAAAGTAAGTGTTGACTAACAAGTAAGAAGTCATTTAGCATAACTTAACCCTCCAATCTTTCCAATCACAGTGGCGTACCGAGGCAGTGGCAGGGAGGGTAGCTGCCCCTCCCAAAATGTCAAAAATTAAAATTTTTAATAGTGTTCCCTCTTATGTTTTCAAAATTCATGAAAAATTTTCGCCGCGGCGCCTGTCGGCACCGCGAACTGATGATTTTTAATACTATAGTATCTCTCTTAGGTTCTCGATCGG
>JAQIYK010001076.1:0-10878 GCA_034700465.1 Rotylenchus robustus | reverse complement strand
TTCAAAAATTATCACATTTTATTAGGAAATTTGAACTTTTTTTGAAGTAAAAAATTGAATTTTGAGAAGAAAAAAATGGATTTTTTCCCAAAAAATCTCGGGTCGGGTTTTCGGGTTTCGGGTTGGCAAAAAAGTTCGGGTCGGGTTTTCGGGTCGGGTTGGCCCAAATTTCTCGGGTCGGGTTTTCGGGTTTCGGGTTGAGAAAAAGTCCGGGTTTCGGGTTACCCGCGGCAACCCTGGTGTGAGTGTGTGAGTGAGTGTACTGTGTGTTTGTTTTGTGGTTCAGAATCCATCCATTGCTAGCATTGGTAAAGTGAACCAAACAATAAGTTGAGCACTTAAAAATGAATAAATACTTAACTGACGACCTAAACCAACAAACATTAAAAGGTAGGGGGTCGGTAATAATAAGTATCATCAGCAGGGCATGTATTAATTAATGTATGTGTACTTGATGTGTGCACAGTGATGTTTTCATACTCAAAAGTACGAAATGAGACATAAAAACAGGCAAAACACACATTGGGGAGGGAGGGGGTCCGTTTGTTTGCGATGTGTGGTCTGTGGTCCTCCACAAAAATGAACCAAGCAAAACAATGTTTGGTACGAACGAAGAGTACGGAGCAGGTGTACTGTACTGTCAAACATTTGGAGTTGCTTTTATGGTATTTTTGTACTAAAAACAAACATAAAATATCTCTCAAAACAAAGTTCGGTGTATAAAAATGCAAATTGGACACATTTTGGACATATATTTTGTGGTATAGGTATATAAAGCTATTCCATTGAAAAAATTGAAAAACATATTTTTGACATATTTGTGTCTGAAAATTAGAAAAAAAGCACAAATCAATACATCACATACTATGGGTACGAAACACATTTTGGACACATTGTCTAGTCACAAATATGTTATGAATTATGAATCACAGATCACAATACGTTTGGGGCAAAAATAGTGCGAAAATCACAAGCTTGACACATTTTTATGGTTGAAAAGTGTACCGAAAGACATCACAATTCATACAATATTCGGTACAAATATTGGTATTTAAATCATATAATATTCGGTACAAAAAATCATTAAAAAATTATTGATCATTTTGTGGTCAAAAAAATAAAAATAATAAATCAAAAAATGAGCCCAAATGTACGAAAAAGAATGATAATTAATCATTTTAAAATATATTTATCATAATATGCTTTTTGCAGTATATTACAATGATCGTTTCATTTTAACGGCCATTTTGGTGTCAATATTTTTTAAAACAATTACGGTGTTTTTTAGTATTATTTTTATTCATAAATATTTCAAGAGGTATATATGTAGTAAGTATTTATATTTACTTATTTAAATCTATTGTTTTTTTCTATTTTTTCAACAAATTTGGAACCAATTTTTACCTATTTTTTAACTTTATTTTAAATGACTTTTTGAAATATTTTTTATCTTTTTACAGTAATTTATTAGCAAGTGCAGCAAACATTTTACATTTACATTACAAGCAAACAGTTAAACAAACTAAGAAAGCAAGCAACTACAGTAATGGTATTCCAATACAAAGCAAAAACTACAGGGTTGGCACAGCTTGGCACCCTAATGGCTAAAGCGGTGTTCTACGACTACTTCTACAACTACAATATACAATTTACAATCTACAAATCTACTAAATTATACTAAATATGCATAAACTACAACTGCGGAGATAGGGAGGGCCTAATTAGTGAGTGTTTTGTCGATTTATCATCGGTTGGTTTTTCGCGACGATTAGCATCGGTATCCTGACCGGGACCGTGGCGCGAACGAACGTCGCTGCGAATAATAATACGGCGCGAAACGCTTCCGACGCCCGCAGCCACACCCACAACCACCACCGCCTGAAATGGAAAAGGGAGTACGGTATGTTTCAGGCCCCTCGGGGTTCGGGGGGGGGAGGGGGAATAGAAAAATTTGTGACGACCTTTTTTTATTTGAGCCGAAAAGTCGATTTTTAGGGTTGCATTTTTAATATTGCACGGAAAAATTTAGTTTTTAGGGGTGTATGTTTAGTTTGAAAGCTAAATTTTCATAGTTTTGCGGCGCCGATAGGCGCCGCGCGAAATTTTTTGAAAAATTTTGGGTTCAATAAGGGGAGATTCTATTGAAAAATGATAGTTTCGCGGCGCCGCGGTGAAAAATTTTCGCGAATTTAGAAAAACAAAGAGTGGACCCTATTAAAAGATTTTAATTTTTGACATTTCGGGGGGGGGGGGAATTCCTCCTAGCTACGGGCCTGGTATGTTGGTTGGTACGGGTTACAGTTATACTTGTCTTATATTTATTGCAAAAATAAAACGCATTTTATAAAAACAAATTGAAAAAAAACCAAAAAAGTTTCGAAAAATGTATTGTTCAATTCTGCTGTTATGCACTTGTTTTGTCTGAAACATAAACATGTTGTTTTCCAAAATTTATTTAACAAATGGTTGGTAAACTTTATTTTTGTAAAACATGTTTTTTAGCAATTTATTTACCTATGTAAAACATTATTTTGTAAAACCCAGTTGCAGTTTCAAAAATTGAAAAGATAAATGTGAATTGAATAAAATTTTATTGTAAATTTTTCCAATTTTTTTCTAATTTCTAATTGCAAGATACCGCTTGGAGGAGGTGGTGGCGCAGGCTGACAACTCGAAGATAAACTTATTGTGGGGGATGCGGGCGGGGCCGAGGGTGGTGCACAACCGCAACCGCCGCCTAAAATAAAAAATAAATCCAAAAATTAAAATAAATTATTACCGCCACCACCACCACCACCACCGCCTCCTCCTCCACAACAACAACAGCAACCACAGCAACCCCCACCTCCCCCGCCGCCACCTAAAAATCGCAAAATAAATTACAAAAATAAAGAATGTTTAGCCTACCACATCCACCTCCTCCTCCTCCACCACCACCTAAAAAATAAAAAAATGAATTTTAAAATCATATTTTTTTATTGAATACCGCAACCACAACCTCCGCCGCCACCACCGCCTCCTCAAATTTAAAATATTAACAAATAAAGTTGCCATGCAATTCCTCTACGAATATTTTTCTAACATTTTTAATCTTTGTAAAATTTTTCCACAATTTTGAAGTCAAATTTTTTTTATAAAAATTGAAATTTTATTAAAATATTTTCTAATTTTTATCGTCATTAAAAATTTATATTTCGGTGGAAAAATTTATATTTTTGAGATCGAAAAAATTAATTACGAAATTTGTAATGATTTTTTGCTGCAAAATTATGAAGTTGCAATTAATAATATATTTATCAATGTTTTATTTTTTCGAAAAACAAATCTGTCTACTAACCTCCGCCACCGCATGGGGGACTAGCACAACTGACTGACAACGTGATCACCGGCTGTGAAGGTGGTGGGGCAGGAGGCGCACAACCACAACCGCCACCTTGGAAAATGTAAAGAAAAAAAATAGAGTAATTTCAAAAAATTATACCGCATATATTCCATATATTCCTCCATATATTTTGTTAGTATTTTATTTTAGCGTTTTCCAACCTCCGCCACCTCCGCCACAACCGCAACCACATTGACGTCGAACGCGTATGTGCTGTGTGGGTGGTGCAGGGCCGACTTGTCTGCAAATTTTTAAATTTTGCCTTATTTTTGAAAGTGTTAATTTAAATCCGAATAAAATAAAAAAATTGGTTTTAGTTTTTTGAGTTCAATTGTTTGAATTTAGCTTTTTCCCAAATTTTGAAATATTACGCCAAAAATGTTTGAGCGTAATATTTCAATTTTTTACGCCAAATTTTTCTAAATAATTATTTAAAAAATATATTTTTGGTCATTTTTGACAATTATTCAATTAAACTCGAACCAAATAAAATTCCAAAAACTTTATTTTTTAGTGTTTTACCCCAAATTTGCGCCGAACAGGTACCCATCAGTGAGTTCAACAACAATTAACAACAACACCGGCATCGCGCGCAACATGTTGCTGGGCAACATTTTGCAGTTTTTGTCCTTTTTTTGACAATCCGATTCAAAAAATAGTCCGTTAAAAAGCTGGGGGAAGGGAGAGTAAAATCCCTTATTTTTAAACCCAAAAACTGAAAATCCAACGGCCCTTTTTAGGCCTGATAAAGACTAGTAATATTTAAATCAAAATTAGATTTAAAAAATGCGCAAAATGGACTTTTTGATTTTGTTTAAAGTGTAAAACAATCGCTATAAATATATTAAAACGTAAAATAATACATTGTTTGCTAAAAATGAATTACCTCCGAAGGCAAATAAAATAGTGTTCTGAACTGTGAACGTGTAAAATGAGCGGGGACAGAGTGCGGGTCTGTCTATTTAAGCAGGTGCTGGTGGTACTGTTCGCACTTCCCCCTTACTTTGACTCATTACACAACTCCCCACTTTTATGTGCTTTCTTTCCCCATACTTTCGGTCACACTTTTCTCTTTTTCGAACCTCCCAAAAAATTACTCCGGTAGTGATCCTTAATAGGCATGTCCTTGGGTTCCATTTACCCTCTTTTTTGGTTAATGCGATTTGGAGTTGGCGAATCCGTCCGTGCCCCCCCCCTAATCCGTGCCTCCCCGTTTTTGTTTTTTGGGGACGGCGGATCTGTCCTGTCCCCCACTCCCACTCCATCCGTTCCCCAAAGTAATCCACACCTCTCAAAAGTAATTGATAGTATTATTATTACCTATTAATGTGTTTATGTGTTCTATGGATTCGGCGGATCCAATCTGCAGATTCGTCCATGCCCCCATCCGTGTCCCCTCCCATCCGTGTCCCCCCACCCATCCGTGCCCACATCCGTGTTCCAATCCGTGCCTCTCTCCATCGGTACCTTCCGTCCCATCCATCCCTTTGCGCCTGTTCAGTTAATGGGTTTTGGATCCGGCGAATCCGTCCGTACTTTTCCTTCCTTCCGCCCTCTCCCCACCCCTCCCCGTCTGGCTTTGAAGATGATTTTAGCGCGTAATTTGTGGGTTGGCGGGGGGAGGACATGGTGATGAGTGGATAATGATGCTGATGGGGTGACTGTGGTGCTGGTGAAGATGTGTCCTTCTTATGTGCTCGGTCTCACTTCCCATCTTTGCACTTAAAAATTTCAAAACAAAAAAAGCGAACGAATATTTTAATTAAGCAGTTATCAATCATAAAATAAAAATGCATAAAGTTTTGAAAATTAAACACAAAAAATAAAATTCTGAAAAATCATGCCAAGATGATGAATTACAGTAAGATGAAAATAGCTACCTATTCCCAATTACTAAAGAATAAGTAAAAATAATCCAATGCAAAAACAAAATACAAAAAAAACTAAATTTTTATTTAACCTCTGGACCTAAATTTTCTACAAAACAAATGAATGTTTTAGAAAAGAAAAAAGAAAATTATAAATTTAACAACAAAATTAAAGTGAAATTGTTTGGAAAAAAGGTTTATTTTGAGTTGGTTTTTAAATATTTTGCCAAAACCAATTTTTGTTTTTATTTCTCTTAAATTTATTCTGCCACTGCTCAACAAAATATATATTCGCATTATTTTAGTCCACCATCTCCACTTCTTTTATGTAACTTCGCATTTTTTATCAATCTGAATTGAGTCCCAAATTTTTCTTACAAATTTAGTTTTTTTAAAATGTCGAGATTTCAAAAAATCTAATTGTTTAAATTTTTTTCATTTAAATATAATATTTTCTATTTTATGTTTTGCTTTTTTGCAATGGTCTCGGGGCTCCAATTAATTAAAATGTACAATTTTATTTCTTATAAACAGGGCACCAAATTCGGAAAGTTGGTCTAGTGGACTTTGAGCTTATGGGTTAAACAAATTTACCATATGTTTTGTACATATCTACTCTTACCCTTTTACATACATTGTGAAGTACAAAAGTAATAATTATTTTTCATTTAATTTATTTTTTCGGTTTATTTAATACAAATTCAAACATTCCAATCGAAAATGACTCTTCCGCCGAAATGTGTTCTTTGGTCAACTCTGCCGGTGTTGTTCCTTCTCCAAATTCTAATTGTAAGCACTGTCATCACTGGAGATGTTTTTGCGCAGGCCGACGAAATGTTCAAGGTGAGAGAGTGAGAGGGAGAAAGAGAGAGAGAAAAATGGGATAAATTGGCAAAACGAAAGGGACAAAATTCAAAAAAGAAATCAAAAATAACATAAAAACAAATGAGCGTTTGTTTTGGTCGCTGCTTCGCGACTCCCAAACGCTCGAATGAGTGAGTTTGACTCGTACAAAATTTACGCACCTTATTTTCTTTCATTCTCTGTTATTTTTATCTCTAACTCTTCAATTTTGTACATATAATCCACACAAAAATATAAAGGAAATCGCGGCAAAACAAAAATTATTTAAATTAAAACTAAGAAGGACACACACTACTCAATTAATTATTAAAGAGTGGATATGAAAAAGCGAAGGCAATAAAAGATGAAACATATGTATCATGCAAAAGAAGCGAATTTATTGAAGGAATATTGAATATAAATATTTTAAAATAAAGAATTATGTAAATATTTATATTATGGAATAACGTATTTTTGAAAATTCCTTCTCCTAAAAGATAAAAGGAGTTTTTTTTTAGTTTTCAAATTGAATTTATAAATCAACAGTTTATCGCGATTATCTTATTTGATCATTATCATTAAAACATTATCATATTTTGTGAAGCAAGCGGACGCCAATGGGGACGGAGCCGTGACGAAGAAGGAGCTGAGGAAGTACTTGAACACACTGGACACAAATAGCCAAGGGATGCTGGGAAGGAGCATACCGCTGGAAGTGATCAGAAAGGCAGTCGACGGAGTGGAGGTTTGAAAGATGGAATAAACAACGCATAAACTTTTTTCCCGATAAAATTACTTTTTTCCCGAAAACTTTTTCGTCCCGATAGAATCGACAGAATCTTTTTCCCGAAAACTTTTTCACGACAAATCAACTCTTTTTTCTCGAAAACCCCATTTTTTTCTTAGAATCGACTCTTTTTCATCGAAATCTAAAATTTTTACGTAGAATTGACTCTTTTCCTGAAAACTAAGGTTGTTCCCCCCTGGAAAATTTCGTTTTTCGGGAACGGGTTCCCCGCCTCCAAAAATAAAGGGGAAAGGGGACGGGGAATTTTTTTTTTCACAAAACAAGGCTCTGCGCTCGGATCACTACAACAGGGCGCCAGGTGCTCTCGGCGGAACGAGCGAAACGAGTCTGCGGCCCTCGCTTCGGCTCTGCAGCTCAGCCCCCCTTACTATTCCGGCGAACAGCCTTTTTTTAGTTTTTGTTTTGTGGATACAAAGTTCGCGGTTGCATTTTTCGAAATTCACTTTTTCTTTAAAAAAGAATCGATTTTAAGTAAAATTGGCGTTTTCGGGGAAAAAGAGTCGATTCTAAGAAAAATGGGGTTTTCGGGAAAAAAGAATCGATTTGCGCACGGGGACGGGGGCAAAAAGTATTGGAAATGTGGAAGATATTGAGAACTAGTTCCCATCCCAATTAAAAATGGAGAAAAATGGAAAAGCAAAAAATGAACTGATTTTGAAGAAGAGTGGTTTCAACCTCACCGACATGGACCCAACTGCATATGATACTGACAAGAACGGCAAGTTGGACAAGTCGGAACTGGTAAAATTCAAAAAATAATAAAAATCCGAAAATCTTCAGAGAATTTTTTGAAAAAATTAAAACTAAAACCAAAAAGGGTAATTTTTACGCGGATGTGTACATGGCAATGGGAGACGCGAATCAGGATGGAAGGGTCAGTGGGACGGAGTTCAAGGCATTGGTGCAAAAGGCACTGATGAAGGGCAAAAAGTGAGAGAAAATGGCGAGAGAGAGGGAGGGAACGCTGAGCGGCGGAGAGAGTCAGAGATAAAAGTAACAACAATTGAATTTTATTATTTTTCAACTTCTGATAAATTTTATTAAATTGAATTTGATTATTTTTCAACTTTTTGTTTTTTCCTGTTTTCCAAATTATAATTTGTAAGCAATAAAAATTGGATAAAGAAAAATGGATGTTTATAAATAAATGATAAAATTAATTCCGTGAAAAATTTAACCTTTAAATATAATAAAAATAATATTTATATATACATAGGTACACAGTTTAAAATTGAATAAATAAATAAATAAATAAATAAAATAATTTTGAAAAGTCTGAGCACATTGCTGGGCACGACGAAGTGGAAAAGTGGTCCAAAAAGTTAGGAAAAGGAAAATATTGGAGGGATAAGATTAGATTAGTGCGGATCACATGCACTCACTCAGTCAGTACATGAAATGGACTGTTAGAAAAAGTAAAAATAAAAATTCCGTTATTTTCAAATAAAAATTAATTTTGCTCGGTATTTTAGCCGATTTTTTGAATAATTTAATTCGGTTTTTGCCATAAAAATAAAAGTTTCATTTCCCATAAATTATTATTAAATGTTATATTATAACTTATAATTATATTGTTATATTATAACTTATAATTAGGGCCGTTTTTAGGTTTTTACCTATTTTGTTTGCGTAGAGCCAAACACTAGAGAAGATTAAAAAAAATGTTTTTGCATGGTTATTTTGCAATTTTTCGGTATTTTTTTTCGACTTATTTCACCTATTTTGACCTATTTTGGCACTTTACGACCTAAAATAGGATTTCGACCCATTTTCGCTTACAATATTTGAAAAAATGCAAAATTTTAGTCAATTTTTGACAAATTTTGGATATTTTTGTAAAAATTTAGGAAATTTTTAGAGGAAATCGCCCATTTTTCTTCCAAAAATGCAAAACTTTCTGCCCCAATTACTATGTCATTTGATTTTCTTTTTCAAAAATAAAAATAATTAAAAATCAGCTTGGTCCCCCATGGTTTTGCAAAATTATTTGTCACACAAAATGTTTTTTAACGCTTTTTAACGTTTTCAATAAATAAACAAAAAATGATTTTTTTAATAAAAAAATTAGTTTTCAATGTGTACAAATGTTTATTTATGAAAAAATTCTCCACTGAGTTCCTTTTGGAAGATGCGGGGCATTGAAGTTTGCCCTTTGCCCCGATGACTTCATCCTTTTCGGTTTACAAAAACATTTTAACAGATACATAACAAGACCAATTTCACTCCGCAACATCTTGAAATGTATATCATTTGCAATTGTGAGAACATCAATAAATTTACATTGTTGTTTAGTGTAGTTTTATTTTTAAAGTGGACAAAGTACTTATTTTTAACCTATTTTGGCCTTTTTGACCCGTTTTCGACCTACCGTATTTCCTCTAATAGAACCCCCCTCCAATAGAGTCCCCCTCCGTATTGAAAAATAGAGCCCCCTCCAATTGAACCCCCCTCCAATAGAGCCTTCCCCCTCCGGGGGGGAGGGAGGGAGGGTATTAAAAAATAGAACCCCCGGGGGTTCTATTAGAAGAAATACGGTATTTTGGCCCTTTTTGCGACCTAAAAATCCGGGCCCTACTTATAATAATGGGGTTATAAAGTTTTTAATTTTAAAAAATAAGAATAAAGAAAGAATAAAATGTTGAACTATTTGTCTGCTTATCTGACATTTTTGGTATGAATTTATATTTTTTATTTATAATTTTAAAAATAAAATAAAAGTTAATCGCCGTCGAATATAATAAGTTCACAAGGCAAATCGGAATAATAATAATAAATTAAATAAATTAAATTTGATAATCAGTTAAAAGGTAAAATCCGGGAAAATAAATTTTATTAATTAAACAAATTAAAATCCGATTAAATTGATTCAAATAAGGTAAAATCGGGGGATCAACTCGACTGGCTAATAAATGAACACATTTGCATTGGCAAAGCATAAATTCATCGTGGAAGGCCGAAAAATAGTTTGTTTTTTAATTTCGATAAATAAATTTTGTTAGTAAATGTTTTAAATTATTCAATTTTGGAAAACAAATTCATGAAGGAATTTTTGTTGGTTTTTAATTTTTTAAGTAAGTAATAAAAAATTCGATTTTTTACATTTTTAGGATTTTTAATTTAAAATTCTATACAAACAAAGGTCAAAATTTTAATTTACATTCTAACAAAATATTGCATCATTTAATAAAAAATATTTATTTTAATTTTAAATTATTTTTAGCAAGCCAACAAATAAAAATAATATTAATTATATGTAATAAATAAATATAATAAATTATAAAATAACAGAAATAAATAAAATTAATGTGATTTTTCGATATTTTAAAAAATATTCGTAAGTTTATTTAAATTATTTGTAATTAAATATTTGTTGTTTTTCAAAAAATTCACTATTTTTTCACTTTTTTCGCAGATACCGTATTTCCACATACGGTATACACTATACACTTGCCGAGAACAGTACAGCATATTGTATGGATGGGAGGATTTACGGAACAGATGGCCAAAGTTCGGAATAAATTTGAAAAATAATTTAATACAAATTTAATTATTATCAAAAATAAAAATAATTTTAACGTACCGAAAAAGTGTTTCTCCCTACTTTTTGTAATTTTAATTATTACAAAAATAAAATAATTTGTAATTCGACAAAAAATTTGAATTGATTTGTTTGGTCATTCAAATTCAAATTAATCAATTAATAATTGAAAATGAATAAGAATTGCCTGACAACACGACACTGAAATTTGAAAAAAATTGGCGCCAAAAATCATTTTTCAAAATTTCCATGGATATCTCGGCATATAAACTGTAGGAATTTGTACAAATATTTGATGTCATCTTTCTTAAATTGAGTTGCATTGCACCCCGCCACCAGGCTAATATCCCCTACCCCCCCCCCCCCTCCCCCATCGTCCATTATTCATCATTCAGTCCAACCCTCCTCCCCTCCCCCACCCCGCTCCCCACCTCTCCAA
>JAQIYK010001075.1:0-10884 GCA_034700465.1 Rotylenchus robustus | reverse complement strand
ACGAGGTGGAAACACCGCGGGACCAGTCCGCTCGCCAACGCTTTCAGCGCTATCGGGGCCTCAAAAGCTTCAGGTACATCTTGAACTTCTTGCATTTTGTGAATCATGAACATCTCGGCGAATCGGGCTTAAAAAGCTTTAGGAATGTCTGAACTTTTTGAATCTAGACCCGGAAAGAAAAAGGGCTCTGTGAGTTTTGGGCCTAAAAAGCTTCATGTACGTCTTGGACTTCTTGAACGTACATTTTTAATTTTTTGAAAATTTGGGGTAGACTTTAAAAGGTTGATGAGAATCAAGTATCAAGTTGCTGAAATGCTTTAATACGTCTTGAACTTCTTGAATATGCCGAACAAATTCGTCTTGTGAAAATTTTTGGTAATGAGGCGGCTTAAAAGTAAAATGGTCTCAAATATCGGAAGCTCCAGCGTGAAATTCTTAAGCTTACAAAATTGGAATATGGTAGTTTCAATTAAAAAATTTGTTTTCATTTTTTCAAACAAAAAATATTTATTCAAATTTTTGTGCAGGACAAGTCCCTGGGATCCCAAGGAAAATTTGCCGCCCAACTATGCGCGCATCTACAAAATTGTGGACTTCAAGCGGACCCGGAAGGCGGCACTGGCCGAGGCGCGACAGGCTTTTGAGGTGGTGGAGGCGGGCGAGTTTGCGCACCCGGGCACCTATGTCACGCTGCACATTGCCAACGTGCCAAAACAGCTCTACGGTAAAAATAAAAAAAATAATAATTTTAATGGAATTTTTTTAAATTTTCTATAGACATTTTAAGTAAAAAATTTTACCAGAAAGTTTAGTTTTTGGAGGAGAAAAAAACTATTTAATAAATCAAGTCATTGTGTTTTAATTTAAAATCGAAATTTTTGCGTAAAAAGCATATTTGGAAATCTGGATGGATTTTTTGCTATGTATTTATATGTATATGTATTTAATATTAATATTTTTTAAAATTGCTCTGAAGGTATTCAAAAAACATGTCAATTAAAAAATGCAAATATATATTTAAAAGCCTCATTTCATATATTTAAAAGCTTCATTTTAAAAGCTTCATTTTTTAAATCAATCTTTTCCGATGATATATTTTTTTCGATACAAAAAAATATCTAATAAATATACCTAAATTTCGTTAAAAAAATTCGTAATTTTTTAGATATTTTGTATAGAAATTTACTATCTTAAACCCAAATTTTTAAAACTTCAATTTTTCTCCTTCAAAGATACATTGAGCCCGTGCTGTCCGCTGGTGGTGTACGGTCTGCTGCGGCATGAACATCGCATGTCCGTGCTGAACTTGGTCCTGCAGAAGCATCCCTCCTGCGCGGCGAGCATCAAGTGCAAGGACGAGCTGGTGTTTCAGGTCAGGGCGGTAGCCAGAGGCCCAGGGGGAGGGGAATTTCAAAAAAAAATTATGCAAAAAAACGCAATTTTTTTCAAATTTACGCCCTTGTTTTAGGTGGGCTGTCGACGCTTCTCCGCCGCCCCGCTGTTCTCCCAGCACACGAACGGACAGAAGTTTAAGGTGCAAACTTAAGTATAATGTATAAGTAAGGTTAAGGTATTCGGTTTCAGATAACTTAAGTTTAGCTTAAGGTTAAGATATCGGTTTAATTGTAAGACTTAGTTTTTAAGATAAGGTTAAGGCATTCGATTTGAAAACCCCAAATTTTAATCATATGTGAATATATCAAGTCTTATAGTGAGATCTCAAGGTTGGGTTGGAGGCTGAATGCTGAATATGATAATAATCAAAAGGTCATTGAATTCGATATTTGCAGGGCCCGAATAGTGGGTAATAACCCGAAAACCGCCCAAATCTGTATACCTATTCGAAATTGTCGGGCCCGAATAGTGGGTAATAGCCCGAAATCCTCCCAAGTCTGTATCCCTATTCGAAATTGTCGGGCCCGAATAGTGGGTAATAAGCCGAAATCCGCCCAAATCTGTATCCCTATTCGAAATTGTCGGGCCCGAATAGTGGGTAATAACCCGAAATCCGCCCAATATCCCTATTCGAAATTGTCGGGCCCGAATAAATATTTTTACGTTTTATTTTAGTAAATTATTTTTTATATTTTTATTTTTTTTGTATATTTTTTTTACAAATAAAATAATAAATTATTTTTTGTATTTATTTTCTTAATTTTCTATTAATCTTTTTTATTTTATTAATTGTATATATTTTTTACTTTTTATTTTAATAAATTATTTTTTATATTTTTTGTATTTCCTTTTTTGTATATTTTTTACAAGTAAATTAATGGATTGAATTTTTTGCAAATTTCTAAATGAGTTCACTGTGATTTCAAGCGTTATTTTTTGTATTTTTAAGTTTTAACCTGTTCCATTCTTCCAGATGGAGCGCTTCATGCCCGCACAAGGCGCCTTCTGCGCCACGCTGTACGCCCCGATCACCTATCCGCCCACCAACGTGACGGTGTTCTGTCCACGCGCGCACACGCAACAGCTCCAACTGGCCGCCTTTGGCATTGTGCTGGACGTGCGTCCGGACCGGGTGGTGCTGAAGCGCACCGTGCTGTCCGGCCATCCGTACAAGGTGAACAAGCGCATCGCCACGGTGCGCTACATGTTCTACAACCGCGGTGGGTTCATCACGTTTAGGGTGTTCACTGTTCTACATTGGTGGTAGATAACAGGGTTGCGCCGGGTCAGCAAAAAGTTCGGGTCGGGTTTCGGGTTGAGAAAAAGTTTGGGTTTCGGGTTACCCGGCGCAACCCTGGTAGATAGTAAGGTAGTTAGGTTTTCAAAATGTTATTCGTAGCTATACGAATTATGGATTATTTCAACTGGGATTTTTGAATTAATTTTTTATCATTTTTCCGAAAATAATTTATCCAAAGCTCTATAAAAGTTCTAGTTTTCAAAATTTTATTCGTAGATTATTTAAATATTCCAACTAATTTTTTGATTAAAAAATCATTTTCTCAAAATTCCGATTCCGAGTTTTAATTCAAGCCTAAAATGTACAGCTCAACCCATTTTTATCCCCTAAATTTGCCTAATTTGGGTTGAGCCGGTGAATTTATTTTTATAATATTTTATTAATATTTTTATAGATCCTAAAATGTACAGCTCAACCCATTTTTTAGCCCCAAATTTGTCTAATTTGGGTTGAGCTGGTAAATTTATTTTTGTGATATTTTATTAGTTCTTTTTATAAATTCAAAAATACAAATAATAATATGTTAAACAATATGATAATTAATATGTTTAATGTACATTTTTGAGCAAAAATGAGTTGAATTTTGAAGCGAAAATCTGCGAATTAAATAGCAATAGCAGTTCATAAAATTAAAAAAATTTTATGAAAAAATTTAAAAAATTTCATTACAAAAATAAAAAATTTATTTTTGGTTGCATTTGCAGAAGACGTTGAATGGTTCAAGCCGGTGGAGCTGTACACGCACGGGGGACGTCGTGGACGCATAAAACAGGTTGTGTTTTTGTTCTCTTTTTACACACTATTTCCAACATGGATATTTGTCTGACCTTCTGAACTGTGGCGATTTTTGGTATTTTGGTTAATGGCATAACATTTTTCCACCCAAAAATTACTTTTTTTTCGTCCAAATATTACGCATTCTCCAGCCTCAAAAACCCAATTAAATTTTATTCAGTGTTTAATAAAATACCGACTTTCGACCAGTTAATAAATTTGATTTTTAAATATTTTTTGATTTTTAATTTTCTTCACAGGCCCTCGGCACGCATGGCCTGCTGAAGTGTGTGTTTGACCAGCCGCTCAGTGTGCAGGACTCGGTGCTGCTGAACCTGTACAAGCGTGTCTTCCCCAAGTGGACCTTCGACTGTCGGCTGGCAGCAAAACACTGCCATCGGCTGGCACCAGCTTCAACTTCAGCAGGTGTTGAAGCTGATGAACATGACGAACATAAATATAAATAAATAAATGAAGACACCTTGCGCACATCAAAATTATTATCAAAAATAAATTGAAAAATATAAAAATTAAAAAAATAAAAAGAAAAAAAATGTATTATTTTTAAAAACTATTAATTTAAAAAATATATTTTTTATTTTTAGAGTTCGATTTTAAATCGAAAAGTCAAAAACGTTTTTGTAACTTGCAATCCTGAGTCTGGATTTTTCAAAAATTTAACAAATACTTTACATTTTTATTTTAAAATAAAAATTTTATATTCTATTTTTTCCTTAATTTTACGGATTTTATTCCAAGAAATAACACACTTTTAACTTTATTTCTTGCTTTAACTTCAGCAGGTGTTGAAACTGCTGAACATGACGACGAACACAAAAAGATGGCTAAGCTTGGCAAGGTGGTACGCTTCGGCAAAATGTTGAAGAATGGCGGTGAAGAGGAGCAGGAGGAGGAGGAGGACATGATGATGGTTGAATCTTGAAAAAAAAAATAATTTTGAACCCCCCGGATACATTAATAATTTGCTTGTTTGTTGTTGATTTTCGAAAATTTTAAATTGCGACCCCAAGTCCATAACCAGAGGACTTACCCAAGAAACTGATTTTTGAAAAAATTTCCATTGTGACATTTTTGACTGGAAATTTTTTGATTTTTAAAAACACCTTAAATACCTTTTTAATCTTCAAAAATAGGATTTGTAGTGGGGTGGGTAATTTAAAATATCCATTTCTGGTTATGGCTTGAGAAGCATCTGTTTCTGTTGTTTTGAATATAATAAAAATTAAAAAAAAGGAGAAATTCGAGAAATTTAATTTTTTCATATTTTACTATGTGTCGATTGTATTATTTGTATATATTTAATATTTATTTTTTAAATTTTTGATTTTGAACTTTTTAAATAATTACTTTTGAAATTCCATTTTAAGCTTTAATGGTGTCGTTAATTAAAAAGATTATTGTGCAGAAGGGGGACATCACGAAGCTGGCAGTGGTGGATTGCATTGTGAACGCGGCCAACTCCTCGCTTCTTGGAGGTATTATTTTGCAACTATTTTTTTAAACAATAAATATTCAATAGGATCAAAAAATGATTAAATTTTAAAAATCTAATTTACTAACTCCTAATTTTGGTACTTGCTAACAGGGGTGGACCGAAACTTCGAAAAAACCGAAATCGACACCGAAACCGAAAACGAAAAAAACACCGAAAACGAAACCGAAATTTTTTAAGTCAAAACATTTAAAAATTAGTTCATTTGAATGGTTAATCAATAATTTTTGTTATATTCCCTGCGTGGTCAGTTATGGCTTTAAATGGAGATAACAATCACCAAAAATGTCGTCTTTAGGGGTGCAAAAATTTTCGGGGTTTTTACGAAACCGAAAAAAAAGACCGAAAAAACTAAAAACCGAAATTTCAGTCCAACCTTGCTTACTAAGGGGCAAAATTGTGACTATTTTTTTGTTTAAAAACGCGTTTTTTGGATTAAAAACACAAAAAACAAACAATTCGAAAATTTTGCCCTCCCCCCGTTACTGAGTTAGCGCCCTAATTTTTCTATTTTTTAAATCTGACTTTCCTTGCAACCTTGTGAATTTCATAAATTTTATATTACATTACATCATAGGTAAAAAATATTTAAAAAATTAATTTAAAATTTTTTTGGTAGGTTATCAATGTTTAATTTATGCCACAGTATTTAATAATTTTTAGGAGTACCCTCTGGGGGGTTCTTCGGGGTGAAATCACCCTGAAATGCCAAAAAATTTAATTTTTTCTCTTACCTTTAAAAAATTCATTAAAAACGTAACTATGAAAATTAAGTCCCTGACTAAAATACGCCCTTAAAAATCGAGTTTTCTCACTGAATAAAAGGTTGCCAACCCCCCTCCCCTCCCCTCCCAAAAAATGAATTTTAATTTTGAACAATTTTGAACCCGGATATGATAATAATTTTCTTGTTTGTTGTTGATTTTCAAAAATTTTAAAATACAATCAAGTCCATAGTCATACATATTAAAACACGCCTAAAACGGTCTAAATACGGGCCTGCTAGGTGGAAGCTTGGCCATAATTTTTTGATATTTTTAATTTAGGCGGAGGCGTGGATGGCTCCATCCATCGAGCAGCGGGTCCGCAACTGCTGGAGGAGTGCCGAACATTGAATGGCTGCGCGGTCGGACAGGCAAAGCTCACCAAATCCCACGGGTTGATGCCGACCATCAAGGGTATTTTTGGAATTAATATTTATTAACATTGGATTTTTTAACAAAATTAAAAACTCAATTCGAACATTGTTTTTCACCGTATGCCGTATCGATAGGGCGCAGGGGTGGACCGAAACGTTGAAAAACCAAAACCGAAAAAAACACAAATCGAAATGGACACCGAAACAAAAACCGAAATTTCAATCCACCCTGATAGGGGTGGATAGGATTTTTCGGTTGGGGTCGATTGGAAATTTGTAGCTGGGAAATCAAGAAAAAAAAGTTTTATTGTTAGTCATAGAAAAAAATCAATTTTAAAAGAAACAAAAATTTGAAAGGTATAAAAAATAAACATTTTTGGATGACCAACTTCAAATATTCAATACAAAAAAATGGGTAAAAAACTAAAAAAATCCAATTAATAAGGAACAAGCCCATTTTCCAGTAAAACTTAAACATTAAATAAAATAAACACTTTTAAAAATTTACAAAAATTTCTTAAAAAATTAAAATTTCCTTTCATTTTCTGAAGGAAAAAGAAGCTCGTTATACAAGTAAAAGGAGCTTTTTATACATATAAATTTTCTTTTTTTTTAAATTAAGCCATTATTCACACGGTGGGCCCGCAAGTCGATGAAGAGGTGACGGATGCCCACAAGCAACAGCTCAGGGATTGCTACACCAACTCGCTGAACTTGGCCAAGGAACACAAGCTACGGTCCATTGTAAGTAAAATGAAAATGCAAAAAAAAAGAATAAAAATTAGTAAGAAATATTACAAACATTTTTAGTGACTGGCTTATTAGGTTTGCGCCTTTAAATATTAGTAAATTACAAATTTTCCGCTTTAAAAAATATTGGAATTTTTGGTTTTTTAAAACTGAACGTTTTAAACTTTGCTCCCCCATTGAGAAGTTTGTATTTTTGAAGGAAAATAAATAAATAAAATTTCGTTTTTAAACCAAGAATTTTCAAAAATTGCATACATTCAAATATATACATATGAATTTTTTAGAATAAATTGTTAAATTTATCAGCTCTAAAATCAAATAAAAAATATATAATTTAATTAAAAAAAAATTATTTTTAAAATTTCGTGTGTATATAAAGAATCTTAGGACATTAGGAAGCTCGTTGGAAAAATTTTTCGAAATAAAATTTTTATTAAAATTATTACAAAAATATTTAAATAAAAAATTAATTAATTTATTACAAAATTTATTTTATTTTTTAGGCCTTTCCGTGCATCTCAACGGGCGTGTACGGATACCCCAAGGTCGAGGCGTGTCAAGTGGCTCTTCGAAGCGTCAAGGAATGGCTCACAGAAGACAAAAATGGAGTAAAATGGAAAATATAATTTAAATTTATTAAAAAAAATTTAAAAAATTCAAAATGGTCTCAAGAATTTCAATCACTTTTTAACCTAAAAGTTGTGATTTTTAAAACAAAAAAAATAAACAATTTACAACAACAAATATTTTTAGACAAAAAAATTTGCGCAATTTTTAGTCTCCGTTAAACAAATATTTTTTATTAAAAAAATTAAATAAGAATTTTTTAAAGAAAATTTTCGGATTATTTTTTTGAAATTTTGATGTTTTAGAACTTATTTGATTCGGACAATTTGAAAAAAAAAGTTGAACCTGTATTTGTTTTTGAATTAATGAATTTTGAAAATTATTTTTATAAAATAATTATTTTTTGTTTAAATTTAAGCTGGACAAGGTGGTGTTCTGTGTGTTCAACGATGACGACCTGGCTTACTACGAGAAATACGTGCCCGAAATAATTGGTGGGGAGAGCAGCGTATAAATGGCGAAAATTGAACGGAAAAGCGGGAGCAAAGATCAATATTTGAACATTTAATTTCATTTAATTTGATTTTTTTAATAAACTCCCAAAGAATTTATTCAAAAATTGCAATAAAATAAAATATATTAATTTTTTTAACCGATTTTTAAAGCTGCAGAAAAAGGTAATTTATATAAAATTTCAATTTAAAAAATGCAAAAATTCCGAATAGTCCCAATTTTGAACAAAATTTCCAAATATCACTTTTTAAGAAATCAATACCTTTAAAATGACAATATCCAAAATTTGCTCATTTTTACATAAATAAATGAAGACACCTTGCGCACATCAAAATTATTATCTTATTCAACCCCAAAAAAACACTTTTTTACCCAAAAAAAGTTTCTTACTATTTCTTGTAAGAACAAAAGAGCAAATTTCTTGTTGGAACATTGGCCGAAGGCGCGAAATTTTTAGTGTAGGGTTCGGAGTCAACCCCCCCCCCACCATGGCAAAATCCTGGATCAGTCCTTGTTCCAAGCAAACCCTAATTATTTTTGAATTTGCAACTCGTTGATTTAGATTATTGCTGAAACAATGAATTTTGACTATAAAGAGGAAAATTTGGATCACATTTCATGTTTTTTCGATCTGATTTGCAATGTCTCTCCGGATTTTTCAAAAATTTACCAAATAACTTAATTTTCTTTTTTCAATAAAACCGAAAAAGTTTACGAAATAAAAAATCTTCTCGTTAGCAGAAAAGATTATCCAAATTGTTGGCTTGCAGAAATTTAAAAAATGTAATAAAAAAACGAAAATTTAAAATTTCTCAACAATTTTTTGATGTTAAACAATTTTAAAAGCACATAAAATTACAACTATTAATAAAAACAAAATAATTATATTGTAGAAAAATTATAATTTTATTTTTATATATTTTGGCTTTTCCGATCAAAAAATAAATCACAGAAAATGATATAATAAAAAATAAAAGTTTTCGAATAAATATATGATAATTAAAATTAAATAGAATATATTAAAAGTCTTCGAGGAATGTCTCCTCGCCATGGAATGTCTCGTCTCTGAGTTCGTTCGCCTGGAACATTGTGCTCGCCGAGTTCAGCGTGCACGTCAGCAGTCGATGCTCTGCTCGCCGTTCCTCCAATTGGCTCTGAAAAAAACAAAAAATAAAATTCAAACAAAAATAAAATAACAAAAATAAAATAATAACAAAAATAAACCATATTTATTTTATTTATTTTTAAAAATAAAAGTACGTTCATTTTCAACAAAAAAATATTAAAAAATATATAAAATATAAATAACATTTCTAACATAACATTTCTTTTCATTTTATAAATTTTTTGGATATTTTTAAGCAGCTTTTTCAACAAAATTTTTTGAATTTATTTTTCTTTTTAAAATAAGTCAAATTCGCATTTTTCGTTTGAGAAAAAATTAAAAGAAAACTATAGATTATAAATGATTGACTGTGCTGTACAAAAACTTAGGCAAGTGTTCAAAAAAATAGTTTAAGTCTACTTCAAAAAAAATATATTTAAATTAAAAACGGACCTCCTCATTTCCTCCAGGCAAATTTAATTTTTTACATTAATATTCAAATTTAATTCAAAAAAAAGTAATAAAAAACAAATTATAAATAATTATTATCGATTAAACTAATTTTTAAAAAGTAACAAAGTAAAAGTATTCATAATTATTAATTTTTTATTTTTCCATAACTTGTTTTTTAATGGCTTTTTGAAGAAATTTTGGACGAAATTTTTTGCAGTTTTTTTCTCAAAAATTCGACAAAAATCCAAACCGTTAATTTTTTGCTGTTTTTTTTCTAAAAAAATCGACAAAAATCCAAACCATTTTGACGGCCAGCACGCGCACCAGCGACTCGTCCTTGCGCTTCTGTGCCTCCCGCTGCTCCCGCCCACATTTGGTTAGTTCGGCGCGGAGCGCATGTTGCACCGAGTCGAACCAGTTCAGCGAGTTGAAGAAGAACTGCTGGCTGAGCAGGGTCAGCACATAGGCAACACCTGAAAAATGGTGCAAAATTTATTTTTAAATAAAATTTTAAAAAATTTTAAATTAATAAATAATTTCAAATTTATCGAGTAAAAAAATCAATTTTTGATATTTTAATCGAATAATTTCATTCGGAAAACTCATAATTTAAGCATATTATTTCTATTAAGATTTTTGCTAATTTTAAAAAAAATATGAATGTTTTCTTTGTTAAAAATTCAATCAGTATTTTCAGTTTTTGGGAAAAATTATTATAAATAAACTTTTTATTCATTGGTTAATTTTTTCAACATTTTTTCGGTTGAGAATGTAATTTTTCCAATTTTAATTTCCATTTTTGTGTAAAATATTTTAAATTTTATATTTTGATTTTTCAAGATTTCCCTCGTCCCTCACCCATGCTGAACCCGTCCTCCACAAAGATCAGCTCCTCCCCGTCAAAGTGGTGGTTGTCCGCGCCTCCGCGGCGTGCGCTGCTCTGCAGGCGCGCCCGGCACGCGACGATGTGCTCCACGTGCGCGAGCGTCAGGGCCGGAACGGCGGCGAAAAAGTGGCGAAGGTGCGCGTACTTTGTCGCGTTGGCGCGAAACTCGCGCGCGAACACCGCGGTGAGCATCTGAAACAAAAAAGGGAATAAAAATATAATACCGTATTTCTTCTAATTATCGCCCCGGGCGGAAATTTTTCAATACCCCCCGAAGGGGGGGGGGCGGAAATTGGAGGGAGGGCGGAAATTAGAGGGAGGGCGGAAATTTTTCAATGAAAAAATTTTCAGAAAAAAGGAAAAATATTTGGCATTTATGGTGAAAAAATGTGCGAATTTTCTTTTAAAAAATACAATTTTCCTTAAAATTATCATCAAAACACTGAAATTTTATCCAACTTTGTCATTTTTCACCTTAATTGTCAAAAAA
>JAQIYK010001074.1:0-10884 GCA_034700465.1 Rotylenchus robustus | reverse complement strand
TTTTAAAATGGCAAATATTTTATAAAAATATTAATAAAATGATAGTTAATTTATAAAAAGCTGCTAATAAAATAGTTAAATAACAAAATATAAATAAAAAATATTAAAAATTTAGAAAATTTTGGGATATGATTCATGAGGGCGCTGAATTTGATTACGCCCAAGAATTGAGGCCGCCGGCAAGAGACTGTAACTGGCAGCCCGCCTTAGGCTGCCTTTTGGAGCGAGAGGTCATCACCCCGCCGCTTGGCAATGGCGCCAATACTGACGGCATAACTACAATTTATGCGTACCTGAGAAGGGCCGGCGCCTTTTTTCCCGCCCACACCGAAAACTCGGATTTGTTTTCGGCGAATATTTTGTTGCCAAAGGGCGAACCTGGCATCACCATCTGGTATATAAAATTAAAAAATTAAAGTAGACTAAAAAATTAATTAAATTTAAAGTAAACTGAAAAATGAATAAAAACAAATAAAAAATCCTAAAAATTAATTTAATTAAATAAGATTCAAAGTGCATATATTTTTTTATTAAAAATAATTCAAATTAAGATAAAACCTGAACTAAAAATAATTGAAAATAGATAAATTGCACATAAATATAATAAAATATTGCCATTACTTTCATGTATAGTGTAGCGACAGCGGATTTTCTCAAATTCAAAAATGTGGCCGAACAACATTTTGCCGCAGAATTTGCTGAAAATGGGGAATTCCTTCGAACAAAGAAGGTTTTGATCCACCCAGGGGTTTTAGCGGCCCATGGGATCCGTTATACCCTGACGGTAAAATAAAATTAAAAAATAAAAAAGTTTTAAATGGTATTTCAGGTTCAAAGGCCAGGCGAAGGGATACTGACTTTGCCAGGAAGTATTCACTTCGGCTTTTCAACCGTAATTTAAACAATATAAAATTTTTAAATATTATATTAATTTTTAAATAAAATTTACAAATAAAAATAAATGTGAAAAATATAATTAAATATTTGTTAAAATACAGGAAATATTGTAAAAATAAATAATAAAAGAAAAAATAATATTAGATAATAAAAATAGTAGAAAAAAATATGTTTTTTTCCAAATTAAGGGGATCAACACCGCGATTGCCTGGAATCTCGGCCCCCTTAGCTGGGCACCTTATGGGATTGATAGCCGAAAAGATGTGAAAACATTGGCTTACGCAGATTTTGATGCGAAGGAATTGCTAAAATTGAAAATTTTTGGTAGGAATTCTAAAAAATAATTAATATATTTAAAAATTGAAACTAGGCTCAAACCAAAAATAATAATAAAATTAAGATACAATAATAATAATAAATAAAATAAAACACAAAAATTTAGCAAAACATAAATCTATAATTAAATAAAATATAACCAAATAAATTATAGAATAAACAAATAAATTTTAAACTGTATGGCAAAATAAATTTTGGATTAAAATACAAAAATAAATAAAATTTAGGAGATGTTGGTAGGGATGCACGTAGGCAGGGGATGTCCGAGGAGGACAAAGAAGCGATGGTGATAAATGATGAGGAACATGCACTCATCGAGAAGGCATGGGAGGACAACAAAGAAGTATGGCTTTGTTACCAAAAGGGGTTCGACCTTCCCACACCAACCAATGGCAGAGTCACGAAAGAAGATCAAGCCCAACAAATATATAAATTATAAGGGCGCATGGTTTAAATGGGCAGAAACAATCAACAATGGCCCAAGTTTGCGTTATAGATGCATGACAAAAAACTGTCATGCTTCGGTCACCTACAATATGGAAACGATGACATTTTCCGATAATCCAAATCATCAAAATGTGCCCCACACATATATCCCCCACAATTCTCTGCTCTCCATTCCATATGATGTGATAATGTAAATTTTGAGATTTTATTAAATATCTTTATTACTATTTTTTATTGTGTTTATAAAAAATTTAAATTCATCCCCTTAATTAAATATTAATTTAAATATTTAATTTACACTAATAAAATAAATAAAATAATTGTTTAAGGAGAGTTGGAATATATATAATAAATATATGCAATATATAATAAAATATCGATTTCCATGCTATTACCAACAAATCATTCAACAAATTCTCATTCTTTTCCTGCACAAAAACTGCTCTTCAACACAGGAAAATAATATAAAACTAAATAAAGTTATTAGTATTAAAATAAATAAAATAAATAAATTTAAAAAAACATCATAAAAAATATTGAAGTATATAGTAAAGTAAAAAATAAAAATGAAAAAATAATAAAAAATAAAATTGTTTCATACTTTTTTTGGATCATAATTACATTCACTCTACATATTATTCACATAGAAGCTATTTAATGTTTAATTGGGCAAAATAGATTATTATCGATTGATTGGCAATCGCCATATTCAAAATCATTGGAGTGAGTCATCAATATTTCGAAATTATTTACTTTTTAAAAATATTTTAAAATTTTTATCGATTAATTGCTAGCTCTCCTATTTCGAAATCGTGAAGGTGAGTCATCACCCCATATTTCGAATAAAATCATCAAAATTTAATTAAAAAAGAAATAAATTCCAATTGATAAGTATAGAAGTATAGTTAATTAAATTAAAAATTTATTATAGAATATGAGAAAATGTCGCGGAAGGTGAGGCGACAGTTTTTGGAGATGTGTTTTTTCATACATTTTTTGTCCTTAAACTTCTCCCTAAATTGCCATTTACACATAATTTTTATGTTTCTTCACCACACCACAATTCCAAACTTTTCCATTTCAATCTATTTTGTGGGTTTTTTTGTCATTCATTCCCTTCTCCCTTTTTCTCTCCTGCCAGCTGACCAATCAATAACCACATTTGACGTCATCCCAGCTATCCGTTCCATCTGTGCAATTATCTCCCCGGCCCCGCCTTCACCAATCCACTATAAAGGGGCCGGGGAATCACCTTATATTCAGTATTCGCAAATAACCCATTTTTCACCAAACAGCAATACTCCCAAAAATATTGTCCATCTATATTTGTGGTCCATATATTTGTCACCACTCATCGCCCAATCCAACGTATTGAGATTGGGGATTTTGCCTTTGGTTAATAAAGCTTGAGGAAAAGAGCTTTTGAGCAACATCGGCACGACATTTGGTTGGGAGGACAATTCCCTCACTTGCCACCCCTTTTCGGCCACTTGTCATCACTCTCTTCTTGTCCTCGGCCATCCAACCAGTCCCCTTCCTTCCCCAACTGGAACATCGTCCCGTCCTGAACCCAGCACATATTTTTGTGGTCCGCCAGTTGGCCACAAATTGGAGCCCCCTACAGGTCGACGACATCACCAGTCGGGCGACCGTGCAACATCAGCCTTCTGCCGCTGATCGCTGTCTTCAACGCCGCCAGAGCCTTGAAGAAGCACCAACCTTCACTGTCTTCAACGTCGCCAGTACCTTGAAGAAGTGAACCAACTCATCTCCAGCTTCAACGTCAGCAACCGACCTTGAAGAAGCAACATGAGCGGACCTCTACGCTCAAGGATTGGACCGTGTGCAGCTCGCCTCAGCAACTACATCGCTTCAGCGACAGAGAATTTGGCCAAGGACACCACCGAAGAATCAGTGCAATCGGATCTTCAAGCTGATCGCCGAAGCATCCGCCGAGCCATCCAGCTCCTCGAGGACTGCAACAACAAATGGCAAGCACTTTTGCTCCGCTTGCATGGAGCAGATCGCCAACAAGAAGAACAACGCTACGAGGACTTCAAGCCTTCAGGGAAGCATTTCATGGAGTGGGCCGACGAAGGACGTGGCACCGTGGACACCATCGACGGAGCTGTTGGCCCACCATCAGAGGTCGACGAAGATGAACATCAGGACAGTGTGCTGTCACAACCACCGCCTCCAGCTCCGCGCGCCGACGTCACCCTCCCGCCAATCAGTTTGCCGAAGTTCTACGGAGAGCCGCGAGAATGGCCAGTCTTCTGGAAACTGTTCGAATCTTCAGTGGAACGTCTCCAGATCGACGACTTCAGCACAGTCGCAGTCGCAGTGTGTTCTTCAGGAAGCACATCTACTTGTTGGGCTGTCTTCCCTACAAGTCTCCAGCGCGTCGCGCCATCGACCTCTATCCACCTTCAGATGAAAACTACAAACGCGTGGTCGACATCTTGAAGAAGAGGTTCGAAGACTCCAAGGTTCAAGCTGACCCCCTTCAAGCTGAACTTCTTCACCTTCGAAAACCGGGCGAGTCCGTTTCTTCACTGAGGGATTTCGCGGAATTTATGGCTTCAACTATCAAATCGAAGCTGCCCTTCAGCATCCTCACACACGTGGTGGAGAAGGAGATCGCTGCCGGCCGCAACTACAATTGCCTCGACATCCGCAAGGCTCTTCAGAAATTGCGATCGATCTCACATTCCAATAATTGACAATTGACATGGATTTAGAGATAAAAACATAACTCCTACCTTTCCAACTTGCGTATTTTCTATTTTGGGATATTTTCTGGTAAATTTATTTTTCAGTATTTTTTCGCAACCAGCCCCCCACTGGGGCTGGTGTAGTTGAGTTTTTTAATATTAATTTTAATATTTTTTTTGAAAAATTACATTTTTTATTTTGGGATATTTTCTGGAAAATGCCAGCGTTTCCTGTTATTCCATCCAACAAAGCCGAAGATGGATGGTGGCAGTCTCTCTCCCAGCATCTAACGATAGTATAGGATATAGCCTCCCTCCATTTTGTTGTGTGCTTGTTATTTGTTATAGCCCCCTCCCCCCATTTTTGGTCGTTGGTGTCAGAACTCAGAACCACTCTAATGAGCCTATATATAGCCTACATTAATTGTAAAATACAATGACCTTAATTAAAAAATAATATTTCCCCCTTTTGTGATAGGTATTAACCACTAAATAATTTCCTCTTTTTTCAATATTAGCCACTTAATAATTTCCCCCCTTTTTTGATATTATTCACTAAAATTATTTCGCCCCTCCTTTTTAATATTATACACAAAATAATTTCCCTCTTTTTAAAAACACTAAATAATAAAACACTAAATAATTTCCTCCATTTTTAATATTAAACACTAAATAATTTCCATTTTTAATATTAACCACTAATAAGGGATAGGGCTTGGCAATTTTTGGATTTTTTAAATGTTTTTCTACAAAATTTGTATATTTTAGGTAAATTTGAATTATTTTTAATATTTTTTTACAACAAAATTTTTCCTTTTTTGTTAATAAACTTCCAAAAAATAACCACAAATTTTAAATTATTTATGTTTTCTCTATATCTAGAAATATAGGCTTTGGAAAACTTTTAAATGATTTAAAAAATAGTTTCAAATGTTTTTTAAGAAAAAAAATGTTTCCAACCGAGTAAAACATGTTTTTCGAGGTTTCATAGAATGGGTTTTACAATTTTAATCCATATATTTTTTGATTTTTAAGCCTATATACCTACTTTCGGGGGGGGGGGGGGGTTCGGAAATTATCTCAAATGATTTAAAAGATATATTTCAAAATGTTTTTTAAAATATTTCCAACCATGGGAACTTCAAACCTAGGCAATAGTTTTTTATTATTATTATTAAATATTCGATTTTCTCTCTTTTTTTGATCTCTGAAACTTTATGTCCATCAAAATAGGTACCCTTTGTTGTTCTCCAAATTTTGTTTTTGCGATGTTTCCCCAAACGGGAATGGCGGTTAGCCGATGGTTTCTGGTGTCCTAAATTCACTTCCTCGTAGAGGAAGTCAGTCGGCACTATATAAAGGGGCGAATATTTTGGCTTTAAACAGAAGCACCTATTTTTTCCCCATTTTTTAACTTCTTATTTTTTACAATTTATAACTATATAAAATTTATAACTATATTATAACAGATAAAAAAAATTCCCCCATAATTTTTCATAGGTTTTAGTTGGTGATTTCAAAATTTTCAAAAAATGACCTAAAATATTCCTTATCATTTTTGGATTATTGTGACCTCAAATTTTTGAACAACATTTAAAATCCTAAAATTTTTGCAAATTTATAAAACTTAAAATATTTTTCCTCTTTTTCATAGGTCACAGCTACTTTCCTTTTTTTAATTTTCCAAATAAATTTTTAAGCAATTAATTCTCTTTTTCGGATTATGCTTTGGATTTTTAAATTTTTCTAAAAATTGGCCAAAAATCTGATATGAAAATTGTTTTTCGGTGGTTCAAGGGTTAGAGAATACGGATGATAATATGGTCATTTTTCAAAAATTTCAACTCTATGATTTTTTAAAATTGTAAGCAACTTTTCTAATATAAAATTTGCAGATTTTTTTTAAATAACACGCTATTTTATTTGAAATATATTACTTGTATTATATTAGTTTTCTACCATTAAAAATGCAAAAATCTGACTATTTTGAAGATTTTTATTATTTTAAATTTTGAGAAACTAATTGTAAGTCTAAACCAGATCAAACATTTTCATTAACCGAATTCCTAAAAATAATAATCAAAATGATCCATCAACAGCAAATCATGCAATACCACGCGACGAACGAAGCCGAGCAGATCCATCGCATTTTGCACAACCAACAACAAAATGAACCCTTCCCACGTCACCACCTTTTCGAACGCATTATTTTGCCGAACAATTTGCAGGTAGGGTTAATCCTGGTCCATGACTCCCAAACCTCATCCGTACCAGTGAAACTCCCCCTCTAAACTTCCTCGACCAATTTTGTTTATCCCGACCTTCTCGCCGGGCTCCGTAAAAGAAGCCCGGGTCTTGCCGGGCTCGAAATTTTCAAAAATTTGTTTATAAAATTATGCTTTTAATCTTTGCTTATTATAAAAACGCAGAACGCCAAATTTTTTTTTATAAATGTTTAAAATTTTGAAATATTTTTAAATTATTATTTTTTATCGCATTAACAATTTGTTGTTTTTTCAATTTTAAAAAATTGAAAAAAAAACAATATCATAAAAGAAACAATATCATTTTTAAATTCAAATTTTAAGACCAAAATCTGATCGAACAGTACCGAAATATTTAAATTCAAATTTTAGCGCCAAAATCTGATCGAACAATACCGAGACACATTCGGAGGTGCCGATTTGGTGAAAGAGCTTCAGGACAAATTGCCACAAGATGAGCTTGCCTCTAACGAACTGTTCCTGGCCTTGTTGGATACTCCGGCCGAGCATGACGCCAAGTACTTGAACAAGGCCATAGAGGTTAATCAGAAAATTTTGAAAAATTAAAATAATTTTTTTTTAAATTAATTTTTAATATATTTTTTATTTTAGGGAGGATCGTTTTTTTCGTTTTCTCCCAACGAAGACATGCTGACTGAGGTTTTTAACAGATTTTATTGTAAACAATGAAATGCCAAAAAAGCAGATTTTTCAAAATGATCAAAAATGTTATTTTTGAATAAAATTTCAAGAAATTTTCAAATTTTTTATTTAAAATTATTATAAAATATCAGATTTTGGTGAGCCGCACCAATGCACAACTTCGCGACATCAAGGTGGCCTACCAGAAGTTGTTCAACCGCAAGTTGGAGGAGGTTAGAAATAATTACCGTATTTCTTCTAATTTATTTTTACAATCCCCTAACTTTTTAGCAATTTTTTTTACGAAATCTCTTATTTTCCGGCCAAAATCACCCAAAATGGGGGAAGAGAGAAGTTAGAGAAAATATGGTAATTATTTTTTTTCAAATAAATAATCCAAAACTAATTTTTATTTTCCAACAAACTAACTTTTTAATCATTTTTTTAAAACTATTAAGGACCTCGACTTGGACACCAGCGGAAACTACCGGGAACTGCTGTTCGAGCTGCTGGAGGCAAATCGTGACGAAAGTTTCATCACTGATGTGCTTCATGCAAAGAAGGTTTGGCGAAAAATAATTTGTATTTTTTAATTAAAAAATTACTATTTTTCATCTTTATAAAAAATATTTTAACTTATCGATATTTTAATTTTTTATTAGTTTTGATTTTATTTTGTTTTAATTTTTAGGATGCCCAGCGACTGTACATGGCCGGCGAAGGAAAATGGGGCACGGATGATGAGGCGTTCATCAAAGTGTTGGCAAGAGACAATTTGGCACAACTTCAGCTGATGTTCAACGAGGTAAAATAATAATTAAAAAAATAATAATAAAAATAATATGATCACATTTCGAGAAATATAATGAGTTAAACTTAAAATTTATGAAAAATCCAAAATAAAAATAAATAATTAAAGAAATAAATAATTTCATAAAGCAATATCACAAAAAAATTTAATCAGAAAATAATTAATTTTTAAAAATTTAAATTTTAAAAATAATATTTTTCAAAAATTACTACATAATAGTAATTTAAAAATAATTTAAATTAATTTTTCATATTTTTATAGAATAAAAAATAATTAAAAAATAATTATTTTTATTTACAGTATGAACAACTTGGGAAGCACCACACCATGGAGCAGGCCATCAAGAAGGAATTCAGCGGCGATGAGCTGGCCGCAATGATGGCAATTGTGCAGTTTGTGCGCAACGGACCAGTCGGACAAGTTGCCGAAATGTTGCACAACTGTCTGAATGTAAGAATACAAAAATTAATTTTTTTAAATCGATTTTTAAAAATTTAAAAGGAAAAAAGAAAAAAAACTATCATGCCTACTGTTCTATGATATATAAAAATAACAGACCTATTTTTATCAGATTTAAAAGGGCAATACTATTTTTTTAAACAATTATTGACACAATCTAAAACAGATGAAAATCCGTCTACGTTATTAATTTTTTAAATAATTAGTACTCTTAATGTTGTCTGTCTACAAAATACAGTAATAAAACTTAAAATAAAAAATGCAATTTTTAAAATTTTTGAATTTTTCAAAATATTTTTGTTTAGAAGGGTGGAAAGGACAAAATGCTGGTCCATCTGATTGTGTCCCATCATGAAATGGATCTTGAAGCCATCGCCAAGGAATACCAGCAGCGTTTTAAGGTGATAAATTATTTCAAAATTATGATAATTTCTTATTAATTACATAAGCGTTAATACTGTATAAATTAAATGATTTGTTTCTTTCAAATTTTCAACCATACATATATTAGGACATTTAGATTCAGAATTTTCTCGCGCATCTTTTGAATGAATTTTTTTCCCTAACCCTAGGTTAGGGTGCAAAATTTTCAAAACAAAAACTGAAATTTTGCTATAACAGAGAAAACTGCTGTTTTTGCGAATAACTTTTTTCATTTAGCGCATATTGATAATAAATTTGCTTTTAAAATTAGCAGAAAAATCAGGCGCATCTTTTGAGTGCAATTTTTTCCTATCCTAGCGTTAAATCCTAGCGTTAAATCCTAGCGTTATCTTAGCGTTAAAGCCTTGAAAAAACGAAAAATCTGACGAAAATTTTATTCGAAAAAATTCTATGGCCTAGTGGTGAGAGAGATAGTCTCCAAAAAAGGTGTGGGTTCAAATCCCATAGTATGCAGGGAAAAAATACAAATATAAAAATACATAAAAATACAAAAATACAAAAACACAGAAAATACAAAATGGACAAAAACACAAAAATACAGAAAAAATACAAAATGGAGAAAATACAAAAATGCGGAAAATACAAAAACACAGAAAATACAAAATGAAGAAAAATACAAAAATACAGAAAAATACAAAAACACAAAAAAACAAAATGAGGAAAAACAAAAATACATATTTTTTAATAGTCCATTATCAGTTTTTATAATTTACAGATTTTTTATTTTATAATATCTTATAAAATAATTAGAAGATGCAATTTATCTGTTAAGGCTTCAATTTTAAGTTTATTTTATATTTAATACATATACCGTATTTCCTCTAAAAAGTCCCCAGGGGAAGATATTTTTCAACCGCATAAACTTTTTTCCCGATAAATTTACTTTTTTTTCCCGAAAACTTTTTCGTCCAGACCGAATCGACTTCTTTTTCCCGAAAACTTTTTTTCACGACAAATCGACTCTTTTTTCCCAAAAACTCTATTTTTATACTTAGAATCGATTCCTTTTTTTTCCAAAAAAGTGAATTTCGAAAAAAAATTGAAATTTAAACCAATTTTTTTCGCTTAAAAAATTTCGGTTTAAATTTCCAGAGTTATTTTTTCGCGTGGAGAAGAATTTTTCTACAAATTTTCAAAGAATTATTTTTTCGTAAATTTTCCTAGAAGAATTTCCAAAAAAAAATACAGGCTAATTTCTAGAATTTTTATCGTTGAAAATTTTCATAAATTTCAAAAATGTCCAGAAAAAAACCTCATACATTTTTTAAAAATTTCACAGAAAAGAATTTTCCACAAATCAACATTTAAATTACCTTAAAATTTTTTTGAAAAAATATTCCAAAAATTTTGTCAAAAATTCCTTATAAACATTTCTATAGAAATTTTTCAACAAACACAAAATTCCCCAAGATTTTTTCACCATATAAATTTTCTTTAATTTTTAAAAATTTATGAAAATTATTTTTAATTTTTTTTATATGATAATATTTGCAGGAAATTTTTTTCGGAATACATTTGTGAAATTTTTTTTATTAAATGATAATTTCTAGAATTTTTATTTGGAAATTTTACTCTGGCAAAAATGTCGGAAATTTTTGCGGGATATTCTTTTTTTTTGAAATTTTAATATTATATTTCTGGGTAATTTTTACAGGATTTTTTATGGAAATTGCGAGATATTTTTTTAGGAATTTTTTGATAAATTTTTTCAAGATTGTTTTTTTTTAATTTTAAGAAATTTTTCCTAAAAATTTCGGGATATTTTCTGTATGTTTATGTGGTCGTATTTTTTTAGCTGCTAGATCTATCACCACATTAGAAAAGTAGCGCTTGCCTCGTTAAATAAAAACAATTAAAAAATAGTCAAAAA
>JAQIYK010001073.1:0-10885 GCA_034700465.1 Rotylenchus robustus | reverse complement strand
CCAGTCAACAATTTGATCAAAATTGGAAAATAAAATGAATGGATGAAAATGGAATGAAATGTTGGCTGAAAACGCCAACGGTGAAGAAGAGCACAAATTGATGAGTAATTGAAAGAGGTAGTGAATGAAGCATGTTGATTGGGAGGGAAGAGGCACATCAAAAAATGTGTGTATGGGAGGGAAGGAACACATAAAGAAATGTGTATGGGATGGGTCACCAATCACTTCATACGTCGCCTGTGGTTGGCGACAGAGTACACCTTCAACGGTGGCCACTGCCTGGTGGCAGTTTCGGGCCATATTCCTGAAGTAGAACAGAAGTTGAGGCCTTTTCTGTAGAGTGTTGTAGTGTTTTTCGTGCAGAAATGAAGCTCTCTGTAGCTTTCAGAAGTTGGACTGCCAGTTTTAGCGATTCTCGCGCTTCACGCTGTTGGCTGGGCAGTAACTCGTTGCATCCTCTTTTCTTCAGCCACTCGTCCACTGAACAGCCTAAGAGCGCATTTTCGTTCGATGCTTGTTGTATGGTCTGGACTTTAGCGTTGACCCGCTCCTGATGGTGCTGCTCTTCCCGATTGGTGTAACCAGTAGATGAGGTAGTGAATGTTTTGGTTTGTTGTTGATTTGCGTTAAGACCCTTTCGGGTCGCATATTCTTCGTCATCCTTGGTGACAGACACTTTGGGAGGAGACTTGTAGCGACGTTTGTGTTGGTGATCGTGATCAATGACCGATGATTGACGCTTGTGTGGATCGATCCGCTCTGGAGTATGCTCTGGAACCTTCTTTTGTGAGTGAGCCGCCGCCAAATTTGAACGATGTGCCATTCGCTGACCGGCTTCTGAGAGTCGTGGTGCCTGTGGCGGTGGTGGAAGAAGGTCCCCTGCGTCTTCTGTCTCCGCTGATTTAGCTGATGATGATGGTCGAGTCTGAGTTCCTAGCGGAACTTGTTCTGCCATTTTCCACATAATGTCTTGTAGTTGATCTTGCGTTTGTTGTTGAAGACTTGCCATAGCGGAAGTCAATTGCTGAGATGCCTGATTCTGGAGTTTGGCCGAAATCTCGCCGACGGTACGTTCGATCATGGTTTTAAGAGTATTGGCGTCCATAGTAATGGGTGGTGGAGGTGGCGAGTCTGGGTTGGGATGTAAATTTCGGTTTTCCATCATCTGCGAGAATTGGATATAATTCGCGTGAATGGAGTGAAATTGTGGGTATGATCGCGATAATTTAGTTTGTGGAACATGGGTGGCTTCCGCGGGAATAATGAATACGAGGGAGAAGAACATGGGTAGAATGGCGCGGCTTACTGCTCTCCAAAGTATGAGAGTTGGGTTAAATCGGAAGAATAAGAAAAGAGCGATGCCGCCACCGATTAGAACCAGGATAAAGATGAGATTATGGGGAAATCCCATGGCGAAAGAGATGATAGATCGCCAGTCTAGGTTCCAAACATCCCAGGATTCAGACTCGTCCAAGTTTTTGGATTTGAGTTCATGGTCTGTTAAGTGAGGGAGTTGGTGTGTAATGGGAATGTAGTTGAGTGTTCCGTGGAGGGTCAATCCACTATGACCGGCAGGACATTCAACTTTGCACTCAAGATGGATATTAGATTCAGTGAAGGCCAAGACAAGATGTTGATTGATCCCATCATGGGAACATCTGAGTGCGAAAATTGTGCCGTCAGTGCATGTGACTGATGCTAAGGCATCCCCAAAATTGGTGGTACAGGTGATGTTGGTTTGAGCTCCTGTGTTGCATTTGAAACACCCCTGGAGTGGCTGTGCGGTGGCTTGGCAATAAGCCTGGTCGGTTTCAAGCAGAAGTTGCAAGCCTTCAAGCCGGACCGTGACTTGTATAGGAGTATAGTCGGTTTCTGCGAAAATATGGTTCCCTTCGTTATGGATTTGCAATTTCGCAGAATGGAGTGGTAATTTGGATGCCGAAGTTAGGAGTAGCTCTTCCAAGTTTGCTTCTCGACACATACATTCTACATCTCCAGTTTGATGATCCGGGAAGCAGTTAGTGCATGCCAATGGGTTAAGTGAGCAATTGAAAGCGGCGGCTTTTTCTTCATTCGGACAGTCCAAGTCCCGAGGTATTTCTTCCGCTATTGCTGCATCTCCTCTTTCGCTAATGACGAATTCAGAGTGTAGGATAGGACTTGGAGGGTGAGAAGTCGGTGCAACACTGAAACTGACGTTCCCCCATCGATGAGTGCTGCCTGGATGAAGGATCATTTCATGGGTATGGTTCTTTCCATCTCCCATGATGAGAAGGGTGCGGATTCGGATGCGGTAGTCAAAATCGACGCATTTGATCACCTCATAAACAATGTCGGAAAGAGGTTGAGCATGGGGCCGGTAGTACAGACAACCGTCCGCTGGAAGGGCACAATCGTGGTTCCAGAATCCTGGTGAGTCGATGCAGAATGTGTTTCCGGGATATATATTTGCTTCGCCCAACTCCTTCACATGTGTGTGTGGCCGGACTTTGTTGCAGTGGTCTCCCTTACAACTGCCCATGCGGGCGCACCGTTTTTCCGACGTTGTGATGATCTTGTAAGAACGGAGCCACGCTGTTGATTTAGGATTACATTGCAACTGAAGTTGCTGCATTGTGAAGCTGAGAGTGCCAATGGCAAGACCGTCTTCGTTTTTAATGAGGAGGTTTGTTGGTTGTCCCGCAGGTAGAAGTGTTAGAAGGGTAACACTATTCACACTGCAGACAGTTTTGTCAGCGGTCCGTTGGCATGAAGCACTGTTGACAGTGATAGGGATAAATTCAGTTCGCCCAACAGTGAACAGGGCCATAAGGGTAGCTAACAGCCTGAATTTTCCTGATTGTTGGCGAAGTCCATTGCCTTTTTTGGTTGATCGTCTTTGCCCAAGTAGGAATTCGTCATCGGCATGCAGCCGGAACCTTCGAACAGCTCGACGCTGATGACAACATCGACCAAAGGTGTGGATGTAGATCCATCTGGCAACAATGGCCAAGATCGTGACCAGTTGTCGAATGAGTGTCCATGCAAAGAAGAGTTGGCTCAATATCCAAGACAGTAGAGCTAAGACGAGTAGAGATGCCAAACTCATTGTAGGGATGACTACGCGTGGATTGCATTGTGGATTGGCTATTTGTTCCCAACAGATAAAACATTCGATAAGTTCACATTCGGATATTGCAGGGCAAGAATGTAATTGTGAGAATTTTCGTCCCCCATGCCAAAGCTGAAGCTCGCACTCATAGTTTGAGACCAAAATTTCCTTGGATAGGAAGAGGTCAAATGCTGGATGATTGCTGGCTATGCAAGTTCCAGCGCAGCATGCCGTACTATGGTGGATTTCAGGGGGAACCAGAACGGATATTCCTTTCTGGTTGCATTGAATTTGACAGTCAGAACATGAATAGTTCGCTGCCAATGTGGGGTGTGTTTCAGCGTGTTGCGGTAAGGTAGCTTGCAGCGTCAAAAGGGAGATGACGATGAAAATTGATCGTTTTCCTCCTCGAGGTGTTGAGCGGGAGCGGCGATATACCCGTCTTGGTTCAAAGCAGTTGATTGGAGTGCATTGATAACCGTCATCGGCCATGAGTGTTGGGTTCAGGACTTCAAAGTTCCGATGTCGTAGGGTTTCATTCCCTGGTGGATTAGTTGAGTCGCGGTCACGATCGCCCTCTACTACTTGTCGTTGCTCCGGTACTTCTTGATCTCCTTCATCATCTGTGATCCAAAGATCGTTTGGAGTAACGGTGCGTGATGAGAAGTGATCGTTATCCGTCTCATAGTAGGTCCACTTTTTCCAGCACCATAGTAGAAGGTGGGTAGTGACCGCTATCACCAGCAGAAGCAGAAGAACCCAGATGTTTGTGTAAATAGAGGCGTATGGAGTTTGGATGGCCGTGTCATCTCTCGGAGATGTTAGATTGGCGGTAGAGGACGTTGGAGTGATGGCCGCGGCAAGCAACGCCGTAACCAGTAGAACAGCCGCCCCTGCCTTGGCTTTTGCTCTAGTAGTCATCGGGTGAAGCTGGGGTGGTGGCTGTCGTACTTTGTCCTCCGTTTGATTTTCCCGTTGATTTGTTTGTTGAAAAGTTGGATTAGGGATTTGTAATTGGGGTTTTTCGTTCTGAATAAGAGCTTCGATGGGGCTCAATTTATTGATTGGTCGCGAAATGACGCGTTTGTTCGCGAGACAAATTTGGGCACTACGTGGAGGGGAACCGGTTAATTCAATGACTCGGCCCATTGACCACAAATTTCGTGGTCGGAAGGGTTCTTCAATGAGAACGACATCGCCAATTTTAGGCGATGAATGGGATTGGAGGCGAGGAACATTTGTGTGAGACCAGCGTGCGCGTTCACGGAGTGTAGTCAAGTATTCTTTGCTCCACCTCTCCCAGAACACTTGATGAGCTTCCTCCTTTGCTTTCCAAAGGCTTAGCAGTCGCCCATGGGATGAGAGGTCCGAATCATCCTCCTGATCTGCTAGACGGATGTGAAGTTCAACACCCGGATGCAGAAAATCGTTGGGACACAGAGGTTTTATGCCATCTGCATCGTCCGTGACATAAGTCAGTGGACGGGAATTTAATGTTGCTTCCACTTCAGCGACGAAAGCCGTTAGATCGTCGAAATGAAGGATACGCCGACCCAAAGTTCGTTGGAAGTGTTGTTTGCAGAGACCGACAAGACGCTCATACATCCCTCCAGACCAAGGACTCATTGCCGGTATGAATTTCCACGTTATCTGTTGCTGAGCAGCATGATTTTTCATGGCAGACATACCAAAGTTCAGGGTTTTGGCCGTTTGTATGAACGTTGGAGCGTTATCGCTTATGATGCGTTTGGGTCGGCCTCTTCTGCTTATGAAGCGGCGGAGTGCGTTAACGAAAGATTCCGCACCGCAGTCTAAAATGACCTCCAAGTGTACCGCGCGGGTTGTCAAACAGGTGAGAAGGAGGATCCAAAATTTTGCATTTCCTCCTTCTTTAGGTAATTTGAGTTGAGAGGGTCCGAGCAAATCTAGCCCGATAGATTCGAAAGCCGCACGTTGACAGACGCGGTCCTTCGGTAATGGAGGCATTATGGGAAGTGCGTATGGGTATGACCGGATTAGCGTGCAACGCTGGCACTGTTTAAGTACAGTTTTGACAGTTAGCCGAGCTTTTGGCACCCAATAGGTGAGAAGAAAGTGGGCGAGAGTCTGGTCAGTTCCTGCATGTTTGAGTTCATCATGAATTTGCTGGATTGCCAATTTCGTGAAGTGTGAATGGCGTGAGAGGAAAGCTGGATGTGCTAATTCAGTCGGGCCATCACAATTTGACATGCGCGTCTTGAGACGCAAAACTCCTTCATGATCAACCATAGTTGGCCATTTTTGGGATTTGTCGTCTGTGATCTACGTTTGATCAATTCGAATCAACAAATTTTTGGCGAGCTCGTAGTCTTTAGCCGTAAAATCGCCGTCCTCGGAGATGAGGGTAACGTTTAACCTTTTTCCCCATAGATTAGTCTGACGGGTGGTTGATGGCCGGAACTGACTCCGTAGAAACCGCAATACGAATCCTGTAGTCCGGAGGAGTTTCCCCATTGAACGAAAACGGCTAACGTCGATCACGGGGCTCGGTTTAATTGCTGGTAGCGCAATTGTAGGTACTGGTTGGTCCTTCTCACCATCTTTTTTAACTTGGTTGTTGATGCGAATAGTCATTTCATCGGGCCATTTGTTTTCCGGAAGTTGAAGCCAGCCAGGTCCTACCCACCAAAGTGGATTATCTTGAAGTTCGGAAGGAGTACAGCCACGAGTAGCCAAATCTGCTGGGTTTTCGTTTGTTCGAGCATATTTGAACTTAACGGAATTGTGTTGTCGAATTTCTCGAACCCGATTCGCGACGAAGACAGGCTGTTTCCCCTTTTCGTCAATCCAATGAAGAGCATCTTGACTATCGGACCAGAGAAATTTTTCTTCGACTGGACGATGGAGTTCTCTTTTTACAAAGTTGAGACCTCTTACTCCGATAAGGATTCCCATCAGTTCCTTCCTCGGAATGGTAAGTTTGGAGCTCGCTTTAAGTGGGCAGAGTCGATTTTTCGAGAAGGTGAGCATAACTTTGATGCCTTCACTCGTCTCCGCCCGAACGTATACTGCAGCAGCGTATGCTAGTTCGGATGCGTCGGTAAACACGTGAAGTTGGATGGAGTGTATTTGAATCCCCATAATTTTACGAGGAATGGAGATGGTTTGGCCCTTCCATTGAGCCATCAAAGTTAGCCAAGTTCTGGCTAGTTCTGAAGGAAGTGATTTGTCCCAGCCGAAGGAGTCCTCCCAATTAAGTCTCCAAATTGATTGGAAGAGTAGCTTCGCTGGCAACACACACGGGCTAAGAAAGCCAAGTGGATCGAAGCATGATGAAATGACGCTGAGGACAGTACGGGCTGAGAGGATTCCGGTTTCAGGGTGTTCCGGAAATGTCATGAGAATGGTGTCGTCCTCCAGTTTCCATTTGACCCCCAGTATCTTTGGAGTAGGAGTGTTGAGTCGATCTTCCTCGGGGCGAGAGTCCATCACATCTTTATGGTGACTGACGTACTCTCTAAGGTTCATTTGTGCGCAACGGAAGATCTCCTTAGCTTCCTTTGATTGTTGAATGGCCTCTTCCACCGAGTTGCACTCTAGAAGCACATTGTCGACATACAAGTTGCTCGCCATGGAAAGGGCTAGTGGAGTGCCAATTTTCTGGAGATGGTGTCGAAGAACAGCGGCCAAAATGAATGGGCTAGAGATCACACCAAAGCAAACGCGCGTAAATCGATAAACCGCCAAATTGCTGGGTGTGAGCGGCTTTTGTGGGTTCTGCAGCCAAAGAAATTTGACGACTTCTCTGTCCGGCTCTTCCAATCCAATGGCCAAGAATGCTCCCTCAATGTCCGCAAGCACCGGATATTCAACCGCGCGAAAACGGATCAGCATTCCGATGAGGCTTGGAAGATAATCTGCTCCTCGATAAAGATAGGAGTTCAATGATTGACTCTCTTTCATGCGAGCACTAGCATCATATACCAAACGAAGTTTTTGTTGCGGTTTGAAAGTGATGACTTCGTGATGTGGCAAGAAGTGCTCAATTCCACTGGGATTAGGTTTGGCAAGCTCGATAATTGATTTCTCGGCTTGTGAAGTGATTTTTTCACTGTAGGCTTTGAAGAGCTCAGGTGACTTGCGCAATTTGTCAACTAGATAAGACAAACGTCGATATGCAAGATGGAAGTTTGACGGTAGATCACAAGGATCTTTCTTCCACGGCCAAGAAACGTGGTATCGGCCTGACTTGTCCTGACGGATTGATTTTTTCAGTAATTCGACTGCCTTTTCATCGTCGTTTTGCTGCGGTGAATCCGTAATTCCGATGGACTCTAAGTCCCAAAATCGCTCCATTGGGTTGTCGGGTGAAATTGCATCCACGTTTGATGCATGAATGGACATCAACGAAACAGTTGTACTCGGTAATTTCGACGGAATCTCTCCGCAGGCAATACGACCGAAGCAAGTGTCAACCAGGTAGGAGTTGGAGTTTCCGAGTTGCTCCATTGCTTCGAAGAATGACCAGAAGTGCCGAATTCCGAGCAGAATGTCAGGCTCTTTGTTTTCGAACGACATCGAGCTGTGTGTCTTCCCGTGGTCCCGTATGGAATTGTTCCAAGTGACGGTCTGGAACTCTTCGACAATACGGTCTCGTTCGTTGAGAAGCACTTCTTCCCAATTCCCATCCTTCTTTTGGAGTAGAAGTTTCACGAGGGGAGAGTGGAAGCGTATAGAATTGCCGCCACCAAAGCCGCTGATTTCCAGCTGTTCCGCAGAAACACGAGGAAGATGAAGTTTGCGGCTGACGGCGGTCTTGATAAATGACCCGTGACAACCAGAGTCGAAAACTGCCAATGTCATAGTAGACGACTGCGAATTGCGAGGTGACATTGCTTTGATCGGCAAAGTCATGAGAAATGCTGCAGGTTTGGTAGAAGTCCTCTTCATCGGAGAGGACAACGAATGTGACGGGGTAACTGATGTGATCGCTACAGCAGGTGTTGACTCTACTTTCTCTTCTGTTGGAGAGATCCCCACTGCAGCCGTAGATTTTGGTTTTGTTGAGGTCTTACCCTTGGGATGGGTTGGACCTTTACTCGCCGAACCATGAGTCTGACGTGGTTGCGCAGACTTCGATTGCTGAGTGGCCTTAAGACAGACAAGGAAGTTGTGTTTGCCTCCGCAACCACTGCAACGCCGAACGTCTTCACATTCCTTGGTCGAGTGACCTTGTCTCAAACAATTGAGGCATCGGTTCTGTTCCCTCAGGCGAGAAATGCGTTGGGATGTTGAGTCGTAGGTTGGACATCTGCTAGGTTTGTGTCCATCCTTACAGCAGAGTGAACACCCATTTCTTGATACGATTGGGTTTCGATTTGCAGAATGAACATCTTTTTGCTCATTTTGGACTGCTGGAAAAGCCCTCTCCGACTGTGCAGGAGCAGGATGTTTTTTGGGTGATTTAGACGACTGAGCCGATTCACGCGTGAGGCTTAGTCCAGCACACCGTTGGACCTCCTCGCGTACATTAACCAACTCGGATAAGTGATGGTGGTAATTCCAATATGTCCAAGAGTTTCTACTCTGCCGTTGTTTGATGATCAGTTCTTCCAACACACTTCGAGGGAGTTTCGATTTGATGGTGCTGAGGATGAGCCTGTTGTCCGCCCGTTCCCCATAGTCCATGAGTTGTGAACAGATCCGTTCTAGATTCTCTAGAAACTTGCGAAGCGAGCTGGGTGAATCGTTAGTTTTTGGCAGTTGGACTAATTCTGATTGTAAAGTCTCAACAAGCGCTTCTGAATTGCCAAAGCGTTCTATGAGTAATGCGACAACCCGCTGATAATTCGCAGCAGAAGGCGGGTACAGCTCGATAGCGCTATGCGCTGGGCCCGAAAGTTGTCCAAGCAAATATAGGTGACGTGTGAAGGGGTCAACGCCACGAACATCCATTGCTGTGTTGAAATGTTGCCAGAACACTGGCCATTGCTTTGGTTCACCGCTGAATTTCGGTAGCCCTAGCGGAGGCAGATGAACTTCAAATGGTGGCGGATTTGGGCGACCATTGAAGTGCCCATTGAAGCGATTATTGCGGGGCGTCGTGAAAGTCGGCTCAACACGAGGAGGCGGCGTATTCCATGAAGGTGTTGGACTATGCAACGACAAGCGACGTGTGTGGGTCGGAGCGGTTGTGCTTGGTGGCGATTGGAGTTCTTCCCCAGAATGAAGAAGTTCCTCTTCTTCATCCGTATCTTGTCGATCGACAGGAACTCTACCGCCATCATTTTCAACATCCAGCTCTTGTTGGATAGGCTCATTTTGTTGAGTAACTTCGACTGCTGGATTTGAATGTGAACTGCCCGAAGAATCAGTTGAATCAGAGATCGCATCGTCGATGGTTTGTAGCAACTCGCGTCCCTCCTCCATAATTTCGGTGAAGTGTTTCCATCCCGGAGTATCTTCGCCGAGAGGGCGCTGAAATTGCTCGTAACGGCGTTCCTCCTGTTCGAGACGTTCGCCATCAAGCGATTGAAGATAGGTGCTCCATGAAGTGTTGACCTCTCGGATGCGTAGGATGGTGGCGCCGATACGACGTCGGAGTTCGCCAAGGAGTTTGGATTGGTTGGCGTCTCGTTGAGGTAAGTCGAGCAGCTGTTGAGCCTCGGTCATTTGACGACGCAATGTAGCCACAGCTGGTCCCAATGTAGAACGAATGGCGCTAGACATTTAGTCGATTCTGTAGCGCGAACACGGATTAGGTTAGTTGGTTGGATTTTGGGTATTTTGTCGGCTTCGTTATGGGCCCGACTATTGATTGGTTTGAATTTGTTGAACTAGTCAACTTGGTTAAGTTGTCGGCTTCGTTGTGTGCTCGACAATTGTGTTAGTTAGTTGAGCACTCAACTCAAACTTGGTTTGGATGCCGCAAAAGATGCGATGAATGGATTTGTTTGATTTATCGCGAAAGACGCGATCAATGGGAGTCTTTTGATTGGGTGACCTCCCGGGTTGTGGCACCAAAATGACGCGGAGTGGCGTCAGATAGGGTAGGTTCACTCAAGTGAGGGTGCGAGGACTATGGATGTCCTTGGATAAACTCGTTTGGGGATTGAGTTCTGGTTGGCGATGGTAGTTGGATTGGATGGGAGAGCAGAAATTATTAAAATACTTTATTGCACGCCTCAAACTTGGGTAATTAAACCTGGACAGAAATACCGGGCTCAAACTTGGGTAATTAAACCTGGACAGAAATACCGGGCTTCGAGGGAGATTGAAAACACCGGTATTATACAAAGGTAGGGTTTGTGGTGAGGTTAGAGGGAATGAAATGGATAATATAAATGTGAATGTGACCGGTATTTGGAAGGGATTATATTGGGAAAATTATACCGGATAAAATGTGTATGGTATAAAATGGTAAAAATATATGAAATTATGGTTAAATAGGTATAATTATTTGAAAAAGGGAAAAAATGAGATAAATGGATTAATTATACTTATTAACTATAATATGTAATGGAGGGTTAATGTATGGTTAATTAATATATTAATTATTAGTTAATTAATATGATTGGTTGGGAATTGGAAGGGAAAAAAAGAAGTTGGGATGGTTGGATTAATTAACCAGGAAATTTAGGATGGTATTTAGATTATGGTGGAATATAACAAGAAAAATGTGTTAAATGGTTGAATGTTGTTGAATAAATAAAATGAACAATTTATTTGCTGGCGGGAGCCAGTCAACAATTTGATCAAAATTGGAAAATAAAATGAATGGATGAAAATGGAATGAAATGTTGGCTGAAAACGCCA
>JAQIYK010001072.1:0-10888 GCA_034700465.1 Rotylenchus robustus | reverse complement strand
AGAATGGCCAAGATTGGTCAATCAGGAAAAAAGTTATGGCCAGAAGACCAATTTTTGGTCAAAATCTTAGTTTTTTGGCCATAACTTTTTTCAGGATTAACCAATCTTGGTCATTCTTATACCAAATTGTAGCTAATTTTTTGTTTTATTTTTTGACATCAAAATCACTTTTCTATCTTCATTCTAAACAGAGTTATGGTCATCGGGGCGCAAATGTCGGGGGCGCAAATGTCGGTGTACAGGCTGATGAGGGGGGAGAGATTGAAATGTCTTCGAGAAAATATCAATATCTTTAAAGACACCAGACACCTCATCCAGATGTTAAGTATCGGGGAGTTTGTCGGATCGAAATTTAGAAAATTTGTTAAAATTTTTTTAAAAATTTATTTGAAATCAATTTCCCCATAGATTTTGTGATGCCTGCATTTTCGTGAAAGACCGCCAATTCAGCGCACATCGAATGGTGTTGGCTGCGCACAGTCCCTACTTCGATTCAATATTACGCCACAGCAAAATTGTCAAGGAGAAGGTTAGCATCCGTAATAAATAAAAATATAGTTGAAACTTCAAACATTTTCGGCCCCTATAAGACAGAAAATTGACAGAGGGCCCGAAATTTTTCGACCCGGTCCGACCAGTTTTCACTTCTGCTAGGGGAAGGGGAATCTCCGCCTAAAATGCCTAAATTGAAATTTAAAAAACCAAATAAACATTAAAAAACAAATTAGCTTATAATTACTCAAAGCTTTTTTTCTCTCGCTTACGTCAAACTTGAAAATGGTTGTTTTTTGGGCAAAAAAGAGGTTCTTAAGAGGAAATGTAATTTTTTATTTTTTCTAGTCACTGGTTTCTGGTGTTGACTGAATGAGTCTACCTAACACCTTTTTACTATATTTTTCAATATTTCTATATATTTTTGCGATTTTTTCAGATTGTGGTCAATTGTCAGGATCCAACAGTGTTTGAGCGCATTTTGAACTATATGTACAGCGGGACCGTGACCATTGACCGGATGGTAGTTGTGGAACTGCTTAAATTGGCCAACAATTTACTGGTATTTTTTAAGATTTTTATTTTTACCTAAACTTTTTTCGTTAGATGATCCGTCTGAAAAACTATTGTGCGGACTATTTGATGCGCTATATTGATGTGGCCAACTGTTTGGAGGTCCAGGAGCTCGCTCACCGGTACAATTTGCCACGCCTACAGAGGCAAGCCGACGAATTTTTTGACTCAAATATCAATGGGTAAGATTTTAATTTTTTTTATAAAACCAACCCTTGTACAAAATTCAAAAATTTGTATTGGTTTAAAATTTAAAAATTGTATTTCTCTCAAAAATAAATTTTTGTTCATAAAAAAGTTTTGCATTTTTGGTTTTTGATGAAATTTGAAGCGATATAAGCTAATAAAATAATAAATCAGGTGTCTACTTGAAAATTCCGATGTGCTCGGTTGGGAGGCGCCCAAATTGGTTGAACTGCTTGAGGAGCCGCGACATGCAAACAACATTCGTGCTGATGTGTATTTGAAGTGAGTAATTAAAAAATAAAGTTAAATTGGTTGTTTTTTTCAAATTTGTTATATAATTCTGTGTTAAAGGTTCTCAAAAATAAATTTTGCTAATAAGGAATAATTTAATTTTAAAATTTAGCAATTTTTTTTGTTCAGTCTCATCGTTCGTTGGGTAGGCCACAATTTGGCGAGCCGAGAATGTTTGTTCCCCGAGCTGTTGGCGCGTTGCAATCTGCTCCAAGTTGCACCGGGCAAACTAGAACGCATGCTGGACTTCAACCCGTTCTTTGGCCAGTCCGATTTGTCACTGCATGCTCTCCTACAGACAATGTAAAATTTGAATTTTTAAAAATATAAAAAATAATAGTGTGTAAAAATATAGTTCATCAATGATGCAGTTCATCAATCAATTTTTATATTTACAATAAAATTTATTGTTCAGCAATAATCAAATTTGACATAAAAAATTGACTTTTTTGAGCAAAAAATGGGCAATTTCCTTTAAATTTTCATTAAAACTTTCCAAAAAATTTCAAAAATTTGCCATTCTTATTAGGGGTTATTTTCCCGGATAATATCCAGGTTTTTTACGTATACGGAGCGGATAAAAAAAACCCGGAAAACCAAAAAACGAAACCAGGAAAACGGATATCCGGTCCATCCCTGTTCATCATCCAAAAATTTCTTAAATTTTTGTTTAATTAAAAAAATCTGAGTTTTTCATTGCTTTTATTTACCAGTTAAGCAACTTGTTAAACTCAATTTTTCCAACAACATCAAGGCACGACCAAGGCATTCCGATGCAACGCTACGAGTTGCGCTACCGCAATTTGGTGCAGAAGCTGGGTGTTGCTGGCGGCGGCGGTGGAAGCAGTGCGCCGGGCACAGCAAATGCCAGTTTTGACCAGTGCAGCAAGGAAGATGAACGTCGCCGGCGTCGGAGCTGTTCAGTGGCCGGTGCAATGGGCATGGACAGCACTCCGTTCCACAACATGCTGGGCGGCGGAATTGCTGGACAAGCAGTACAACCTGGCCAAGCCGAGGAGGAAGACCCTGAGTTCATGGCTGAGATTGGCACATTCCAACAACAGAATTTAGGTGTGTACAAAAAAATAGAAAATATAATTTTGCGAAATTTTGTTAGTTTTTAAATTCTCAACTTTTTAAACTACTCATGAACGAATCTGTTCCTCATTAATTTCTGTTCCTTTTTGCTATAATTTAAAAATCATTGAATTGGTTGTTTAGAAATGAATAAAACTGGCAAGGGAGTTCAACTAGTACAACAGCAGCAGCAACATCCAGCACCGCGGCCATGTGAATCGGAGACCGGCATGATGCGACCAACACTGAAGCTGAAAATCCAATTGCCGACCGGCGCCTCGGGTTCAACTCCAGCTTCAGCCGAAGTGTCAATGGGACAACAACAAAAATCACTGCATCCAACTGCTACTCAACGAATTCCCGTCAAGAAACGGCGTTTGATAGGTACGAAAAATTTTATTAAATAAAAAATTACAAAAATTTCAGAACCGATTTTTTGCAAGTATTTCTTTTCCTGATTATGGAACGGATTTATTCTAGAAAAAATCGAACTTTAAAAATGCTTGTTACATGGGTATCGAAAAATCTTCCAATTATTTTTTAATTTGAATTTTCTTTACAAACGATTACGGGCTATGGCAAGGGTACACGGTACGGAAAAACTAATAGTGTACATGTACAACGGCCTCTAAATTTGAGTTTGAAATTACAAGTTTTAGGCATGAAATTGTATCGCAAGTCGGTCGCGTCCGCCCTACGCCCGGAGGGAATGCCACCCCGGCGACGCGGTCGACCGCCCAAAGAGCGTCCCCATCGTCCGCCATGCGATTTCAGTGGCATTGATGAGGAGCCAAACTCCATCTTTTTCGAGTTTCCGGACGATGACGAAGACGGGCATACGACTGCACCTGCTGTGGTTGGATTTTTCCCTACTTGTCAATAAAAAAAATTGCAAATTTCTGGATTTGCGCCTATCTAAATCACAGATTTTAAAGATTTCTACAAATTTTTGAGAAAATTTTACAACTTTTTCTTTCAGAAAATTTTTCAGGATATCCACATCCTTATATCGAAAAATTCAATTTCGAATTTATTCGATTGTTGACAAAAAAAGTTCATAAGAAAAATATTTATTATTTTATCCAATTGGATATAAAATTCCATTTTCAGGTGTTCGACGATGAAGATGAGTTTGACCCGAAACACGTTGAATTCATTGATGAGGAGGAGATTGAAGAGCAACTGCGCAACAATCCAGTCGAAGAAATCGCACCAGTTGGACTGACAATCTGTTCCGAACAAAATGTTTGTTGTTATTTGTTTAAAAACAAATTAAGGTTTGGATTTTTTGTTCTAGATCATTGCTGATGCGCAGCGGCCTCCGGCCATTCAGTGTCAACATTGTTCCTTCCGCACTCGACGTGGCACGGCACACATGAAGCGGCACAATGCTGCGGTCCATTCTCGCAACGTACTCTATGTTTGCAATGGTTGGTTTTTGCAAAAAAGAAATGGAATTTTTTAGCAGTTTTTTGTAAAGTTTTTTTGAAGCGAATGTTTCTCAAGAAACAGACTTTTAAGATGAGACTTTTACATTAGGACTCTAGAGTTCAAGTCTGGACTTGGATACATTCCGAATTTTCTTAATATTGGCATTTAAAAACCAAACTCCAAATCTCCAAATTTAGATTTTAAAAACACCAATTAAAATCTAGATCCGACTTGAAAATGATAAATTTGGATATGAATTCGCTCAATTTTTTAATTGAAACTGGATTTTTAAACTATAAATCGATAATTTTTTGAAATTTTGATCTATACAGAATATTGCACGAAAAGGTGTGCTTATCAACACTATTTATATATAATATTTTGTTGCTTTTTAGTTTGTCAATTTGAGTGCCGATGGAATCGCGACTTCTATGAGCACGTGCGCCAGCTGCATTTCCCCGGTCCGCCGCACGCCTGCGACACATGCGATTACTCCGCTGACAAGCTAACCGTGCTGTTGACCCATCGTCTGACACATAGTAGGAAAACTTTCCATTTTTTGAACTTTGGATTTTTCGAATTTTTAAACTTTGCATTTTTTGCACTTTGAATACTGGATGTTCGAATTTTAACAAAAATTTCATCACTATTCAATATAGCCGAGGAAAAGCCGTTCAAATGCCCTGATTGTACATTCCGTACTCGGAACCGCTCCAACTTGGTGATCCACCATCGTTTGCACACTGGCGAAAAGCCCTACCAATGCGACGTTTGTGGAAAGTGAGAACAAACAAAAATTTGCAACCAAAAATTTCAATTTTTAAGACGTTTCGTCCTGAAGCGCACGCTGGAGCATCACGCGATTGCACACTCTGATGAACGACCATTTGCATGCAGTGAATGCGATTTTGCGACCAAATACCAATCCCATCTGATCTCGCATCGTCGCATACAGTCAGAAAAAATCAAATTAAAATTAATTTCTAAAAATTTTAAATTAAGAAATGACAATATTTTTATAATAAATTTTGAACTTATTAATACCAATCTCACCTAATTTCGCTTCGTCGCCCAGAAAAATACATTTAAATTCAATTGTTTAAATTTTAGATAATAATAATTTTTATTTGAAAATAATTTTTATTTAATTTTTTGAAATTAATAATATTAAGCACTGGCGACTTGTTCCGATGCCATATTCCCGGCTGCGACTATTTTTCACCGAAGAAAAGTCAGCTTGCCGCTCACTTGCGAACCCACATGGCTGTGCGGTCTCACAAGGTGAATTTTGTTAACTTTTTAGCAATTAAACAATTTAAATTTTTAGGAATATTGTTATCTTCTTTAAATCTGAAACCATTTATGATTAAAAATTTGTTTTTTTTTAATATTTTAAACCTTGAGACGGTTTTTCATGTTTTTGTCAAATCAAGATTTTTAAATTATTTCCTTTTTTCTAAAAAACGCTAAATAATAATTAATATTCAATAGTTCATAATTTGGCAAAATTTGTAATTTTTTAATTGTCCCAAACTGAATTTTTTAAATTTGCTTGAACTTTTTTGAATGGAATTTATCCAATTTTTTAAATGATTATTTTCCCCAACTTTTGCAGTGTCGCACCTGCCATCGGTCGTTCATCGAAAAGTCGCATTTGGTGCGCCACGAGCGCATCCATTTGGAGGAGAAGCCGTTCAAATGCCAAAACTGCGAGTACACATCGTCGCGCAGGGACAAGTTGAAGGAGCACATCCTCAAGCATCACAACCAGTCCCCGGCCAGCACGCGCCTGCTGAAGCGTCGCTACCGACGCGCGCGGCAACTGCAACAACTGGCTGCCCAGGGCAAGGTACGGTACACACAATACCATTTTGGTGTACCGTATTCCTCTTATAGAACTTATTGTTAGACCCCTATCTGGGTGGTTTTCTTCCCGAAATGCAAAAATTTAAAAAAACAGAAAAATAGACACTTCAAATAAATGGCCTAAAAATCCGTTATTTCGCTCAAAACTGAAAATACACCTCTGAAAATAGCATTGGGGGGGGGGGGAAACACTGCTGAAAATAGATTTTGGGAAAAATACACCTCTGAAAAAAAATCTTTTGTTTGGAGGGAAAAATACAGAAATACACCCCTAAAAATCAATTTTTTCAGAACAAAAATACATTTCAAAGAATTGCCCCTCTCCGATTTTTTTACATTTTCAGCTTTTCCCACCATCATCTTCTGATCAAGCAGCACCACCAGCAATTCCACCCAATGAAAATACGCCAAATTTCTTTCGGCCAATTCCGGTCGCGGAGCTCAAACATCAGCAATCGGTGGACCACCAATCGCCACCACAACAACAACAGCTTCAACAAACACAACAGCCACCGGCTCAACAGGTTCAACAGGTGCACTTTATGACATACAAATCGACTTCAGTCGATGTTTAATTAAAAACAAATTATTAAAAAATCAGTTTTTAATTTAAAAATGTTGTTTTTATAAATTTGAAACTGCCAATTGCTTGCTAATAATAATTGTCAAAATACAAATTTAATTTTTATTTTGCTGAATAGTACAACTTAACTGAGTTTTGGAATTAGTTTTCTGTTATATTTGTGTTTGTTTTATTTGTTCTTTTCATCATTTTGAAGTTGAAGCAGTTCGCACCACAACAACAGCATCAACAGAGAACCACTGCAATGGCAATGTACAATTTGGATGCGTTGAATGTTGCGGGATGGAGTGGCGGTGGTGGTGCTGCGGGGGCCCAAATGATGGCTGCAGGAGGTGGGGCTATGTCAGGAGCTGCTGGTCAAATGAATTCAATGGTATTTTTCCAAAATTAATTTTCAAAAAACAAATTTTATTTTTACTTTATAAAATACATAAAATTTGGAAATATTTTTTATTTTAGAATTTAAAAATAGAATATCGTTTGAGCTTGATTTCTTACTTTTTGTTTCTGTTTTGTATTCTGAATTTTTTTTTGTGAAATTGCAATTTTGAACATTTACAAATTTTAAAAAGAAAGCACACATATTTTTAATAAAAAAAATAAATCATCACATTTTCGAAGGATATCACTAATTAATAATGCCGGTTTTCTGAACTTGATTTGTATTTTTTTATGTAATTTTTCCGCTTATTCAGATGAACCGTCCCCTGTCCGTGCAGCCGTTGATGACCAACATGGAGGGCGGTTTTCAGCCGCTGAGTCCCTCCTGTTTTTCGATGACGGCCGACTTTCACCACGACGACTTTTTTGCTGGCTCGGGAACCGGGGCGCGAGGCGGTAGTGGCGCGGATGCGGAAGGCTCTACCGGCCATCCGAACCAGACGCGGCATCTCCCATCGACGCCGGACACGGAGCTGAGGTTTGCCGACATCAGTTAGACGTAAAATTGAGTAAAAACCCCGAAAAAAAACTGAAAAATATTGCCTTTAAAAGTTGAAGGTAAATTTTTTGTGTACCCCTTTGTGAAGCTCGCTGAGCACACCCGGTCCACCGCCGACCCATTCGATCAGCAACATCTACCAACAGCTGGAACATTCACAGCCACCGGCAGGTCATCACCATCCTCAACACGTTCAACATTTACATCAGCAACACAACCATCCACAACAGCAGCATCGCATGATGATGGGAGGGATGAATGAGAGCATGCTGGGCACTGGGTTGTTGTTCAGCAGCACAACAATGGTTGGAGCTGGCGGAGGAGGAGTTGGAGGAGTATTTGGCGGAGGCGAGCAACAGCAACAACAGTTGACTTCGGAACAGCAACAACAACTCCAGCAGATGATGCAGCGTCCAATGAGTTTGCCCAACTATCAGCAACAACAAATTGTAGGCCACTTTGATGCGGCACAACAACAGCAACTTGTTCAACAGCAACAACAACATTATCATCAACAGCAAGAAGTACAGCAACAGCAACCTGCTGATATTGGACACCAACATCATGCCCATCAGCAGGACCAACAACAACAGCAGTTTGCGACGCAATAGAAAATTGGGAAAAAGATTGAAAGCAAATCGAAAAAACTAGCATATGTTAGCAGACTCGTCGCTAGGGTCCAGAAAATTAAGATTTTAAAAAATTTACAATTTAACGCAAGGACTATGCTCAAATTTTCAGGAGAAAAAATCATGAAAACAGGTATTGAATTTTTGGACTCACGATGAATTCTACATTTTTAAGATACTGACATTATTAGAAAATTGCGACCAAATTTTGTTTTTCAAAAAATACACCACCTTTAATAATAAATGTATTATCGAGAATTAAGTTCAATCATCTGATCGTTCTTGAACATTGTTCGTATTATTTTCCATAAATAATCACAGCAAATATATTTTAATCTTTGAATTTATATCATTTTTAGGTCGACAATGGAATTGGTTTTTGGTATTAGTTGTAAATTATGCACATTTTCCATTTTCCGAATTTGTCCTTGACAAATGGTCTGCTGGCTTGGACAACCCCGGCGGGTGGGGATTCCTGCTGATTGGGAAGGGGGAGGAAGGAATAGTTAGCCGCCCGCCCGATAAAAAGTTGCCGTTGTAATCCCCGCGAACACACGACACTTTTATGTTCCTTATCAGCACTTTCGAGCTGCTGCTGCTGGTCTACAGTCTCATTTCACAATTCGTAAAATGGAATTTTTAGACAAAACTATATTAAATTGTTTTACTTTTGATTATCTAAAGGGAATTTTCCTCGCCAAAATTGATTTTTTTTGGGAAAAACTCAGAAATATACTTTTTTTTACTAAAATTAACTCAGAAAAAAGAATTCGCGGAAATTTCTTCTTGACTCCCGACCTGATTTTTTATACGATTTTTTTTCGATTTTGACGTTTTTTTATTAGTCTGTTTCATTTTTATCCTATATTTTTTATCCTGTCCGGTTGCTTGTTGGAATTCTAAACAATTCTAAGCTTCTAACCCGAGTCTTTTTTCAATTTTTTCCTCTAACCCGAGTTTTTTTATTTGCCCTACGCAAATCTCGCACAATTAAGCCGTAATTAAGCCAACCGCCCGCCGATGATGGACCAACTGAGGCGAACAAAAATTTCCATTTTTAGTTTTTAGCCAATCTTTTGGTGTTTGTTTTTCAGTTTTCGCTTATGGCCATTTTTCAATTTTTCAGTCTTTCAATTTGCTGGTTGGATTCATTTTTATCCTTATTGTAATACATGAAGAATAATGTGTGGGATGAATACCTATATTTATTTCTCGGCTAATTGGTTGCTAATAAGCGGCCTCATCCGGCTTTATCCGTCTGATGGCCTATTATAAAATGTGTCTTGGCCAAACGGAGCTTAAAAGGGCTTAAGCGTGGCACGCGACCAGCGTTAAGCTAACAGCTAATTTGACGGAGTGCTTGCTTTAAATCGGCGTGTTCAGCGTAGCTAAAATTGAAAATGTTCACAAAATTTTCAGAAAAAATGCGTTTTTTCGACCTCAAATCAGCTCTGAATCGCTCAAAAATTGTTCAAAATTTTTTTGGCTCAAAACCGAAAATATTCCCTGTAATTTTCTTTTACATTTAAGGGAAAATAAAAATTCCCTAAAAATGGAAATTTTAGGATAATTCTAGGAATTTCCCCATTCAAAAAGATTTCCTGGTTACGGGCTTGTCACGTTCCCGATTATTTCAATCGGATTCACGCCCATTCCAGCCCCAAATCCCCGCCTCCAAAATTTCTCAAATCTTCCCTAAATGCGCGCACTCAAATCCCTTCTAGGAAGTTTGCTCGTCCCGAGAAAAAAAATCCAAAATTATCCTCAAATCCCCACCCGAGGCAAGAATTTCGGATTTGTACTTGAAGGACTTCGCCGAGCAATGTGCGGATCAAAAGGGATTAAGCGACCGTCGACGGATAAGCTGGCTCAAACGTGCTTAAAATCTAAAGATTTTCAAAATAAAACAGACAAAAAATTCATTTTAGATTTCCATTTTTCCGCCTCCTAACTTCAGTTTTATCACTAAATTTTCCTTTCATTTTTCCCGTTAAAATTGGCAGAAATAATGGAGATGTTGGCGACCTGTTTTTCTCCACGTTTTATCCCATCCTCGGGGGAAAATGTTTGTTTTAATATTTGTCCGAAATGTTAAAATCAAAAAAGGTAAATGTGAAATTTGTAAATTTTTCGCGATCTCTGCAGAAAGTATAATAGTTTAGAGCTTCTTAAGACCAAAAATCATTGTATTTTTGCCGATTTTTCTTCACCTTCTATCCTTCTAAACAAATTTTGTGTTGTTTTTTTAGCAGGATTTTCAAAATATTAAATATTTTAATGGGCACCACACAAAATGGTCAAATGTCGAAGCGAAAGGAGTGGACCGAGGCGGAGCTGGACGCGGACGGGCAGACCATCCACGAGCTGTTCAACCAGGGCACCGGGCTCACCTACAACGACTTCAGTAAGCCAATTTGAGAATGTTTTTAATGTTTTTTCACGAGTTTAATCGAAAAAAACATGTATAAATTAATTTTGGACAAAATTGCAAAAAACGGGTCAATGATCTGATGAAAGGAATTTTTAAACAAATATTTCAATAACATCATTTTCTTTCCCTTTGACCAGCAAAATTTTCGGAGCTAGCGATTTTTACGAGTATTTTTTGGTCTGAAATAGGTAGGGTTGTTGGCGGGGGGGATCCCTGTGAAAACAAGGACGCGTCCCCGAGCCCGCCATCCCCGTCCCCGAGGTTTGAAATACGGGATTTCCCCGTCCCCGGGGACAAAAAACAAGGGAAAAATTTTTAGCTCAAAATTTTTTCAAATTGTACTTTTTCCCAATTTTTTCGCCAAAAAATGCTTTTTTAGTTAATAATTG
>JAQIYK010001071.1:0-10890 GCA_034700465.1 Rotylenchus robustus | reverse complement strand
ATTGTTGTCTTCTTTCCCTTCAATTGTACTGTTTGTCGTTTGACTCATCAGAATGGAATAATAAACGTTAATGCATGCGAATGGTTATGTATTAATATACTTTTTTGGTTTTTTCTTTTCAATGTTCTCCCTCCCCAAAAAATTTCAAAAGCAATATTTTTTGAATTGAAAATAAAGGCCGAACAGTTTCTTAGCTTTTTTTTAAAAAAAATTCCAAAATTCAAAAAAAAATCAATGAAATTGGACTTTTCTGTGGTTTTTATGAAATTGGCGCGCGCTCGGGTGGGGCGATGGATAAGGGAAAGAAGAGAGAGTGGTAGAGAGAAAAAAAAAGGGTGAGAGCAGTGAGTTGAGTCTGTGGTGAGTAGGGCAGGGACTTTCGCCGTCTAGGTCTAGACGTTAAAAGGAGGGCGAGAAAAAAAAGGAAAAATTAACGTACCTGCATTAAAAAAACATAACCGAAAAGTACCGAGTTGGGATTAGGGAATCTTATTTATTGCTTGAAATTTAGGCATTAAATTAAAAATAGTAATGTGATTGCATGCGAATAGATTTAATGCACAATTAAAAGGCACAAATGATGAAAGAAAAATGGAAAACAAACAATGGGTTGAGTACGCAAAGAGAGATCCGGGAGAGGAGATCATCGCATGAGAAAACAACTTGTTTGAAAACAATCCTGAATGAGAAACAAAGTTTGAAATAATCCTGAAATCATGTTGTACATATGTGGCGAACCAGGGCTCTGGGTGAATTCAAATTCGGTTCCTCCATTTTGCTTTATAGAAATTTAGTTTAGATATTACGGTTTTCTGATCAAAATATATCGCAATTGTGAATAAGCTGGTGATCGTGTATTGCAAAACTATCAATTTGAGGTTCATAATTGTCGGGGCGAATGTACACGATTTTCCAACCCAACGGAGCCTGGTCCGAACGCAGATCCAATTCCAGACTGGCCCATCTCCGAGTCCCGTCCATTCGGTCCCAGCTAATCAATTTTGAAGGGTCGTTGATGTCACCAATCGACATCATTGGATGTTCTCCGGCTGATGCTGAAAGTTTGGTTTCTTCAAGTTTGGCTTCCACTTTACCAGCTAAGAGGTCGATTTGGGCCTCGACCTTAATGGTTTAATTTAAAAAATAATTATTTAAAATTTCACTGCTTACAACAATTTTGCTAAGATATGCCATTGTGCGCAATATATCGGTTTTGGGGGAGTATTCACTCTCTCCATTAATTACCGCAGACCATATTTTGCGAGAAAGAACACTAAATAAATACTTTTTGTTAGTTAGTTTTAACATGAATCGATAATCGATACACGGATACACCACACCTTTTGTCAAACTGGATCCATTGTCCACTTCTCAATGCTTTAACAGTACGCAATTTAATCGTCCGATGGATGCATTCCATGCTATCGCATTCTGCGCCATTGCAAAAAGGCCAAACTCGGTACTCTTTGAGTGGTCCTCCGCCAGTTTCGCCATTAATAATTGGTCCAATGACAAGACCAAACAATTTGATGTTTTCTTCTTTGTGATATGTCGAGTCCATTTTATTCTTACTCACTTCTAAATTTTTCACAATAAATCTCCATAAGAATTATTCCTTTGATTTTTTGTCGAGCCAATTCCCGAGTCCCGACAAAACCCATATCGAGGAAGGAGTGCTAATGATTTATCGGAAAATTACGAGTCGCCAGCACAGAAAACAAATTTGTGTACATAGAACTTCCCGAATTATCTAGACTTTATTACCTTGTTTTTCTTGAGATAAAGGACTCTTCATTTATGAAAACATTTACTTAATTTTTCATTAAATTTTAGGCCCTATATGCTATATGAAAGGAGGCACTCAATCAATTTTGTGCAAAACCATAGGGGGACCCTTGTTTTGTAATTTTTTGTTTTTTGGCTTAAAACCCTTAAAAAAGGCAAAAATAAGCTGAAAATCCGAAAAAATTTGCCGGAAAAAGGTTGATTTTATTTATTAATTAAGTGCCTCCTTTCAACCTTTCATATAGGGCCGAATTTTATTACCTGCCGGCGATGGTGTTGATGATGCTCGTTTTTGTTGTTCTGCTTCTCTGCCCGCTCTGATTTCGCATTTCTTTTCTTTCTTCACCACAACTTTTGGAGGTACCGTGATCGGCAGTGGAGCAACACGTAGTTGTGGTTTCTTTTCAATGCCTAAATTGGAAAGTAAATGTTTGATTACATTTTTTACATTTAGTTCAACAGAGTTATCTCTCCCACTCCAGTTTCACCGAAAGAACAAATTCAATTTTTATGAAATTAAATGTGCAAAATGTTTAAATTCCGGAAAAAATTATTTTCCAAAATTCAATTCTGTACATTCAAATTCGAAATTCAATTAAATCACAATTCGAATTCGAGATTCCAATTCTAATTTGAGGATGGGTAATTAACTCTGCTAGTTAACTCACGATTAAGCTCCTTGTTGTCCTGTACATTCTCGACTATTTTTGCGCGATGCTTTTTTCCGGCCAAATGACTTTTCAAATTTAAATGGTTTACGCAATCCAATTGACATGTCGAACACCAAAATGGTGGCTTTCCAATGATGAGCGATGAACACTTTTGTTGGGGTGTGACCATAGCAATGGCTAAATTGTATTTATCCACATTGGCACAACATGGTGTTGATCTTTTTTACTTTCTGTTTAATTCAGCCGAAATGATCTAGCCTAATGTACTTTTTTGTATTTATTTATAACCTAATTATCAATATAGAAAAAAATTGTTTCCCTAAATTAAGATCGAAATTTCGAGATTCCGACGTTCCCGTAAAAAGCATTAATTAGATAAATAAACTCATCTCTAGCTCTAATACATATCTGCTATAGTTTAACCTTTTTAACTTACGTTGAGAATTTTTGATGCCCAGTTCACTTGTGTTCTTTTTTGTATGCCTTTTTCCGGCCAAATGTATGTCCAAATTTATCTGAGATTCACAGTCCAATCGACAAAATTGGCACCAAAATGTTGATGAGCTCTTTTGCTGGACTGGGATCACCGGCGAAGCAACTTTTGGAGGTTCTGTGATCATCAAGATTTTGCGACGTTTTGTGATGGCAACGCTTTGCTGCTGCGGTAGTTGTGGTTTCATTTCAATGTCTAAATCAAGGTGGCCGAATTACCACATAAATGTGGCATTTGCCACTTTTTGACCTCTTTCTTTGCAACATTTTTTCCACATTTTTGAGTTTTGCCACATTTTCATAATTTTTGAAAATTTTATTGATAAGGTGTTTGACACATATTTTTGAATAAAATTGAATTCTTTGCGCCCCCATTTGTCTTACTTGTTAGTTCCAATTTCAATATTGTTATTATTTTTATTTTGGTTTTTTTTCGCACAAAAAAGATTTGCTTTTTTTGGAAAAAGTGCCCCATGACAAAATTCTAGCACCGCATATGAGGCCTTTGATCTCTTAACTTCCGATTTGTAACTGCTCAATAAGGTGAAAACCATGGAAATATATAAAGAAGAAAGCGATTTGAACATGTTTTATTTGTTTTTATACATGTTTTAATTAAACATGCCACATTTTTGCTCAATGGAATCGGTCACCCTGGTCTAAATTAAATTTGATAATCTTTTGCTTTTATATCAGATATACATGCGTTGAGAAGGGGAATGGTCGGGTCTAAACTATTCACTTTTTAAAAACCTTCGACCGCCAATACTAGTCACCTAGAAATGTTTTCCGATACGACTAGTCGGGTGATATCAACCCCACTCCAACCCATTGGCCAAAGATTAATTTTCGTTCCAAAAGAAGAATACTTAAAATTCCTTTAATTTCAACACTACAAATATTAATTCTGAAATATAAAGTTGCTTTTCGGGCAGGACTCACGATGAGAGTCGTTGCTGTTCATTTTTGACAGTTCATTTGCGGCCTTTGTTACATGCTTTTTTCCAGCCAAATGATTGTGCCAGTCCAATTGATTGGTGCAGTTAATTTGACACATTTTGCAGCAATAGGACTCTTTTTCAGTGTGCGATGGACTTTTTGGTTGGGGCGACACCGAAACCATCGTCGCTTCTTCAAGGTTTGACTCATCAGTTGGCACATGCACAGCGTAATATTGTTCCCCGGCAAATTCCAAACAATCAATTTGTTGTCCTCCAATCCGCAATGGTCGTCTAAAGTTATTTAAAGAAAGTTTTCGTTGTATAATGGGAAAAAATCAAATTATATCATTCACATTAACCATTACATACAAAAGTTACCGCTTATTAATGAATTAAAAAACTTATAAATGTTTACTGCATTGTAGGCTGCGGCAAATATGGCAGTATTGGATGAGGTTGAGGTGCGTTGCTGGAAGATTGTTGTTGTTGTGCCAAGAATGTTTGAAGTTGATGATAAGGAAAAGGCGGTGGTGGGTACGAAAAAGGAGGTGCTGGCATGTGCCAAAAAAGTGACGGACGTGGGGCGAAGGGGAACCATGGTGGAAGATGCTAAACGGATTTAAAGCTCTGACAAATTTTAAAAATGCAAATTTTATTTATAAAAGTTTAGACCAAGCACCATGGTGATCAAGAAAAAAATTTCGGAGCAGAATTCATAATTCATAAGCTGTATTTTTCCAAAAAGTTCATTTTTAGATGTGTCTAGTGTCGATGGTCGATGTTTTTATTTATTTATACGAAAAAACGCTTTTTGGTTTTAAACGTAAAAGACAATTTTAGGCTTTCGCTAATTTGATTTAAAGTGAAAAACACTTTCTGGAAAATTTCAAAATTTTAGCATTTCGAAAGGGGAGGGAATAATCCCCATAGATATGTGTCTGGTTTATTTATAGACTACGTTCAAAATTTTCTTTTAAATTTTTAACCTTAAATTCAACCATTTTATGCAGAGATCATTTTATTAATCCTTTCGAGTTCAAAAATTCGTGCTTATTAGTTCTTAAGTACTTCTCGACACCTGATTTTGTGGGTTGATAGGTGTAATTGCATAAGAGAGAAAGTTTGAATCACGAAGCCTTGGAATTGGAATTGATGTTGCAGTTTCAGGTGCCGACCACATGAACATTTGTTGTTGAGTTGGTGGAAAAGGAAACGTTAAAGCTGTAATAAATAAATAAAATCATTAGCATTCGTTAAGCAAAGGACCGGACAGACAGAATAATTGAATTGTGTCCGGGAGTGTTGTGTTTTATGAGAAAATTCGAAAGTTCCGAATCATGACGACCATAATTTCTATTCATATGCAATTATTTGTGAATGATTTCTACAAAAAATATGACCAGAAAGAAAATGATCACAATTATTGGGTATACTTTCCCATTGGGGGGCAGTTTTGTACCAATTGGCAATTGGTTATAACTTCTTTTTTGCTTCTAAAATCGCCCGCTCCTTTTAATTTTTAATATCGCTTTTTCTCAGGGGGTAGGGTCGGAAAATTCCTCGCTGAAGAAATTTTGGAGTTCAAACAGCGAGTTAGAACCAATTATTGGTACAAAACTGCCCCCCAATGAGAAAGTGTCAATTATAAATTTTAAGATTATTTTTTTTGTATTTATTTCTTGTGTTTTTACCGTTGTTTCGGATCTCGCATGTGTGTGCTATCTTGTTTGTAAGTTGTAACTTGTTATGTTCTCGTATTATTGCGTTGCGTTTTTTGCGTTTCGTATTTTCTCGGGTTTTAAACGAGATTCTCCAGCCCTCCCTGCTAAAAACCTTTATTTCGGTTTCAATTTTTGTATCGAACTGATGTGAAATCTCGATTATTTTCAAATAGGTCCTAAATTTTAGATCCGGATTTTATACAATGTTAAACTTAGGAAATGGTCAATAATTATTCATTTTACAAGTTTGTGGATCATTCTTCTGTCGATGCATCACTACGGGCTCGGACTGCAACGGGTTGGATGATGACAGTGACAGCATGAGAAGATGCTGCTGCAAGGGTGGTGGTGGTGGCATCATCCAGGCAGCAGCCATTGCGAATTTGTTAAGCGCAAAAAAATAAATTCAAATTTTTTAATGTTTTACTCCTATCTTAAATAAAATTCAAATTGATGGACAAAATCGGCAGAATTTTAAAATAGACGCCGATTCTCAACTTTCAAGGCCGTATCTGGAGGAGAAAGGGAGGGAAAGCCAACTAAAAATTTTAAAAATTCAAGAAAATATTCGTTTTTGCTTTTTCCACATATAATATATAATTAACAAAAATTAGTCCAAAAATAGCCCAAAATTGTGTTCAAAACTTCATCCGTACCTGCTGGAGTGTCGGCGAAATGCAAAATTTAAATTTTTCTAATAAGGATCGAATTTTTGTGGCCCAATGATGCACTCCTAAGAATTGCCATCTCCGAAAATTTTCTGGTTATGAGACTGCCGACTCTCAATGATTTAGGCCTATTCAAAATTATAAACCCAAATCATGATTTAGGTTTCCCGAAAAAGTGCAATATCGATTATTTTTTCAACATTCGGGCGTTTCCCGCCGAAAAAGTGTAAAAATGGGTGTTCCCCGTTGCACTTTTTTGGGAAATGCCCATTTTTGCTCTTTTTTGGAAAACGCCCATTTTTGTACCTTTTCGGGAAACGACATACATAGCATCAACACAAATATTGATTAGGGAAAAGTGGAGTGAATGGATGGGAATAGATAGGAGGAGCATAGCAGCATAGGGAAGATGGCGGAAAAAAGGAAGGATGGATGGAGGGAAGAATGATGAATAAAAGGAAGGGAAGGGAAGGGGAGCGGAGAAAATAACATCGGAAAACAGGCAAAGGAAGGTGAAGGTGAATGGACGAATCCGACTGTAGAGAGAGGAGAGAGTCTGTCTGTTTTTGAATTTAACTACCGCCGGAAAATCTCAAAATTTTAAATTTTAGTTGTTAAGTCAAGAAGGGTGTACGGTACTATTGTAAGAGATAGGTAAATATAGATTACCATATTTCACTTAAAAATCGGCCTTTTTGTTAGTTATCGATCATTCATTTTTTATAATTTATTCTAGACACCCCTCCCCCACTACTGTCACTTGTTAGTATGGTACGTTGGTTGGTTAGTATATAAAGATAAAGTAGTGTTGGCCGCCTCCTTGCTTCCTCTCCCCCTCTTCCCATTTACGATGGTCCATCTGTGGGGGGGAGTCGACCAGGCATGTGCACGGCTACGATTTTCATAACCGTAGCCGGATATAGCCGTAGGGTCCGTTTGTAGCCGCTCAATTTTCGAATTTTTCATAGCCAGAGCCGCGGCTTATTAGCCGGCTATTCAGCAGCTAAATCGCGGCTATGGGGATTTCGCATAACCGTAGCCGCCCGTTAGCCTTCCGATTTTAAAAAATTATAGCCGTAGCGGCCCGTAGCCGGCTAAGCGGCGGCTAACGGCTAGCCGTGCACCAGGGTTGCCGCCCGATACCCGAGGTTTTTCACGACCCGAAGAATTTTCGGACGGCCCGACCCGAAACCCGACCCGACTTTTTTGCCAACCTAAGGAATTTTTTTGAAGGAAAATATCAGAAATTACCAGAAACCCGAGGTTTTTCGAGACCCAAAACCCGACCCGAAGAATTTTCGAACGACCCGATCTGACTTTTTTGCCGACCCGCGAAAACTCTGCCGTGCACATGCCTGGAGTCGACCTCCCATTTCATTCACCTATCGGACACTATTTTTCTTGATCCTTCGTTCTATTGAAGAGGAAACTGGGTATTAACGCATAGTACGGTAATTGATATAACAATTTTGTTCAAATTTCAATTTACAAAATTAGTCAATGTAAGAAAAATTTGTCGCATTAATCAAATATTTTTCTGCACATTTGGTTTATTTCTTTGGTGCTATGTCGAACGGCCAAAACCGCCAATTGTTACAAACGGACTAAAACCGAAATTTAAAATAAAAAAATTATTTAATTTTTTACTTTTAAATAGATAAAATAATAATTATTTTACATGTAAAAATTAATGAACAAAAAATAATAAAAAAATGTTAAACCCTTGAAAAATTTGAATAATTTTTTAATTTTAGCACTTGTTTTTGAAACCCTTATTTAATAGTCATTTATTTAAAAAACAGAATTTCAAAGAAATAATTTTAAAAATAATAAATTTTATAGTTCCAAATAATTCCTCCATGTTTTTATTTAAAAAATATATAGAAAGAAAGTGAAAAAATATATTATAAATAAAAATATTATAAATAAATTTATTATATTTTTAGAATTATATTTAAAAAAATTCAAGTTAAAATTTATTTAAATTCAATTTACGTGTAAAATAAAAAAAATTAATTTACGTGTAAAATAATTAATTATTTTCGTTTTTAATTTTTAATTGGCGGTTTTGGCCGTTCTTTTTTTTCGTTTTTAATTTTCAATTGGCGGTTTTGGCCGTTCTTTTTTTTTCGTTTTTAATTTTCAATTGGCGGTTTTGCCCGTTCGACTTGGCCGACGACGATTTCTTTCCCTTTTTATGTCCGATCAATGCCCATTGGGTCCTCATTATTTTGCAATTGAAATGTTTTGGCCAAAAGCGTGCAAATGTTTTTCCATTGTTCGCTTTCGAGCGAAAAAGCAAAAGCGAAGGTGCAGAATTGGCCAATGTACGCGGCGAATTGGTAATCGGTCAAAAATGATTTGGTCAGCCACTCGACGCCGTGTTCGGCCAGTCCAATGTCCAACACAATGCCAATCTTCAACAGCGACAATTGGTCCCAATAGTTCAGTGATGAGTATGTCGTGGCAATTTGGGTTTTCCCGGCCAATTGGCCCAAATGGAAAAGCATCGCGTATGTAATGGCAGAGTCATCATCAGCGGAAAGTACTGCAAAATATTTTCAAAGTTTTGCATTGGGACCAGGTCTTGTGAATTGCCCGGTTTCAAAAATTTCGGGAGTTGATTCTAAAGTAGAAAATTGAGAATGCCAAAAGCCGAAAAATTTGAGGAATCTGAGCCGGAGCATAGTAAAAAATTAAAAGTACAAAAGGAGCCCAAAACCGGAACTAAAACTTGAAAACGGTCGAAGCCAAAAAACCGATTTTCCCAATATTGGTCGAAAAGCCCAAAACCCAGAAATTTTGTTTTTTTTTGTAAATTAATTAATTACCCTTTTTAAATTTTAAATTCACTTTTTGTGTCCGACGATGTTCCTTCGCCCATTGTGCCATTTTGGGTAATCGCCCTTCTGCTGAAGCGGGTGCATGCCCACTGCAAGACCAGCTCCTTCAGCATCCAATGGCACAGTTTGTCCCACGCCGGGAACTGTCCCCACTTGGTCCAACAGAATCTGTGCACTTCGCCAATTTTGGCCAACTTTCGTGCCGTGACATGTTCTGTCCAGCCCCGTTCCTCCTCTTCCTCCAACATCATCACCATCATTGCCCCGAACTCGTTCAGCAGTTCCTTTGCCCCCGGGGACATTCTCCTTTTGGCCCCTTCCCTTTCCGCCTCCAAAATCAGTTCAATTAATGGTTTTGTATACGGTACCATGCCCAGGGTACGGTACACCTCCAGTGATGGCCCATTGGTCAGTTTGTCCCGAAATTTGGCCAACAAACAAAAGTTGCGCCACGACTTCAACGGTCCGTCAAGTTGCCCGCCAACAGTTGCGCAAAACTCTCTTAGCAACTGTTCCAGCCCGTCAACCTCCGGCAACTTGACCATGAACAGTGTGCTCAAGTTGCGCTTCTCCGCCTCCGGTGTTTCGTGCCCCGTGTCCAATTGGGCACCCAATTCCTCCCCAATTTGGTCCAATAATTTGACTATTTCCCGGCCTATTCCATTTTGGCCATTTTTGGGCCTGAACAAATGTTTGAAGGTGCATTTCAGGCGGATCTCCCATCCCAATCTCCTTTCTTCATCATCGTGGTTGAGCCAGTTTCGAAACATTCCAAGAGCCATCAGTGCACAAACTCGAGTCCAAGACCTAATGAATTAATACAAAATGAATTTCTGATTCTGAGCATGAGAAAATTTTATTAGAATATATTTAGTAAATTTTTAAATTTTATGCCAATTTGAAACTATAAATTTTAATAATTTTTTTGATTGAAATGTTTGATTTCCGGTAACTTGTTTTAACCATAAATTTTGATTTAAAAAAAGTTTGTATTTTCAAAATGTATGGAATATCTCTGCTGCTCACCTGAATGTGCCGTCCCCAAATTTGCCACTAATTGCACAAAAGTCTTCGGTCATTTCCCGAATTCGCCCGACTTTCAGCACACTTTTGGCCAACTTTCCCTTGCCAATTTCCGACATGAATTTGCCAATTTTGTCCAATGTCTGCTTATCCCCCTCGTCCAGTCCCTCTCCTTTCTCCCCGTTTTCTTCGCCACCCCTTCCGCTTATTTTCATACCCGCATCTTTGGCCGCCCTTTTCAGCAAGCACTTCAGCAACTCCTTAAGCTCAATTTTAACGTTTTTAATTCAATAATTGAACTTTTAGTTGAGTTTGATTTCTGCTGTACTATTGGATGAAGATCAACCAAAAAATCGTCTTATCTTTCGGTTATACAGTATACCTACCGCCCACTCACCTTATACTTTATCCTTCACTTTTACAGTATCCCTCCCGCCCAGTCATCTTATACTGTATCCTTCGCTTCTACAGTATCCCCTCTCCCAATCACCTTATACTGTATCCTTCGCTTCTACAGTATCCCCCCTCCCAATCACCTTATACTGTATCCTTCGCTTCTACAGTATCCCTCCTGCCTTAATCACCTTATACCTTATACTGTATCCTTCGCTTCTACAATATTCCTTCCGCCCAATCACCTTATACTGTATCCTTCGCTTCTACAGTATCCCTTCCGCCCAATCACCTTATACTGTATCCTTCGCTTCTACAGTATCCCTTCCGCCCAATCACCTTATACTGTATCC
>JAQIYK010001070.1:0-10891 GCA_034700465.1 Rotylenchus robustus | reverse complement strand
CCCAGAAACAACCCATTGGAAGGGTACGTTTTTGATTTTTTTTAATTTTAAAAATTTCACAAAATAATTAGGTAGCCCGGAATCATAAGGCGACCAAATTTTCGGATGTTTCAGAATTTTGTATTTTCTGGATGTTTTAGAATTTTGTATTTTCCGGATGTTTCAGAATTTTGTATTTTCGGATGTTTCAGAATTTTGTATTTCCGGATTTTTCAGAATTTCGTATTTTCTGGATGTTTCAGAATTTTGTACTTTCCGGATGTTTCAGAATTTTGTATTTTTCGGATGTTTCAGAATTTTGTATTTCCGGATGTTTAAGAATTTTGTATTTCCGGATGTTAAATAAATCCGAAGGATTTTCATATATTTAACAACTACAGACTTGTTCTTTCTTACAGTTGGTTCTTACTTGTGGTGTTATTTTCTTGAAGACATTTAGCGAGGCCATACTGCTGAACTGCTGATCTGGAATCTACAACACATAGTACTTTTTTGTAGTTGTTTTCCTAATAAATGAGGAATAACAGTGTATTAATAATCTTTTTGTGGCCAATTCGAGTTGGCCTCACGTAAAGAATTTTCTGGCCAAATTTTGAGTTTGAGGAAGACAACGAAATATGTCATTCGATAGCTGAAGTATCGGCCCCTTTCCCATAATTTTTCTAGGTGATCCAAGCTTTTAAAAAGTTAGTATAATGAAGACTTAAATTTTTACTTGACCAAAATTTTCGCGCACCAACCTTAACCTCTGATAGTTTTTTCTTGGATGTGCGACCAAAATTTGGCCAATTATCCTTTTTTGATCCGAGCTATAGTTGGAGAAAAATTAGTTTTTGAAATAAATTGAGGGCAATTGCACAGTGTCTAATTATTTATGTGGAAATTGAGAAGAGAATGCAGAGAAAACAGTGGAATGGAGAAAAGAGCATTCAATTTTAGCCGAAAAATGGTGAGACGGAAGAGAAAATGCAAGAAAAACTAGCAGACAATTTTATTTTGAAGAAATACCATTGAACATGTGTATATGGATCTAGAGAAAGAAAGAATGTCACTTTTATAATGGTCATTTCATTCATACTCTGCTTCTCTAGGCAATGATCTCTACGTTACCTACAAATTTTCTGTTGGTCATGCTCACACTATCTCAGTCCTCTTGCCGTTTACTACCGAATATGATAACGTTATTTTCCACATTTCACTGCCTTCCCTGCAATCTCTCTCCTCCCTTGATTTGTTCCATAAATAACCTATGCATTTGTTGTGATAAAATCACTAAAATACGTTCCTAACAAATCTTTGATTGGTTTAAAACCCAAGTGTGGATAATTTACTGAAGCAACACAATATGCCAAAGACGGTCGGGTGTTTCCTTCCCATTCTCCAAATGTGCTATGCGTGCATTTTGGGGATAAAAAAGGACTGCGTAGAGAGTCCTGCACTGCGCAACCAGCACAGGACTCGTCTAAAACGCAGAAGACCTCTGAGGCGGTGAGCTTCTGTAAAGGCGCCACCAGCACAGGACTCGTCTAAAACGCAGAAGACCTCTGAGGCGGTGAGCTTCTGTAAAGGTCTTCACAATTTTTGGAAAAGGGCTAGGGTAGTAGCTTGCTACTGCCCACGGCCGCGCATCGGCCCGGTATTGCACTTACCTCCGGCGCTGGTGCAATCTCCCCAATGGGGAGATTAAAAAACATTCCAAAGATCCATCATCTGCTTCAAGGAGGTAGAAACAGATATGTCTGAATTGAAAATTTTTGAAAATAAAGTTTATATTAAAAGAACAAGTCTGTAGTCTGTAATCGCATATTATTTTTTAAAATATTTAATTTATTGCTTTTAATTTTATTTTTTGTACTAGGATTTTGATAAAATTCTCCCTTAAAGCTTAGATATTTTGCCATTAAAAACATTTATTAAAAATTAAAAAAAATAGGATCAGTTATCGGATAACAAAGAAAGAAGCATGGAGGAGATTGAATGACGGATTACACAAGCAGTAAATATATTACTACCATATTTCCTCTATTAGAACCCTCCTCCAATTGAACCCCCTCCAATAGAGCCCCCTTCCGTATTGAAAATTGAAAAATAGAACCCCGGGGGTTCTATTAGAGGAAATACGGTATGTTAGGTAATAACTGACACCCCGATCACAATGCATCCGCGTTCCCTTGTTTTTTTTGCGGATGACTTTGCGGTCCGCAACACGGATGCATTGTGACCAATTTTGCGAATTGCGGACGCGGAAAGGATAGTCACAATGATCAAATTTTGCGGTCCGCGCTTGCGGCTTCAAAAAAAGTCGATTTTTCATCCGAAAACTCTTGCGCGTCCGCAAGGGTGGTTACAAGGGTGGTTGCGGACCGCGAGAGGTGGTCACAATGCATTCGCTTTGCGGTCCCCAAAAACCATCCGCGTTTGCGAAAATCTGTCCAAAATTTGCGGATGCATTGTGACCACCTTTGCGGATGCTTGCAGATGCGGATTGCGGATACATTGTGTCCGTAGTGTGACTGGGTCACAAATTGCGTGGTAAATCTATTATTAATTCTTTTGAATCTTATTGTCACTTTCAAGCATTTCTGGCTAATATAAATTACTTTTTTGAAATTTGTTGATGAGAGAGTGGTGGAAAATGAGAGAATGGAAAATATACCACAAAATATACCATGTAAGAAGTTTCTAACCACCCTTTACATATTTATATATTTACTGTCCATCCAGAAATTCTATAAATATATTGGTCTTTAGTTGGAAAAAATAATATAAATAAATATAATAAACGAATAATACAGCAAGTGTGTTGTAGCTTGTAGCCAGCAGGGCTGGTTCGAGTTGGCCCGGGGGGCATGCCGGTCCAAGGGAGAGCCGGGCCAGGTCGAATGGAGCATTCCGGGCTGGCCCGGTAGGAGGTAAAGTAAAAAGAAAAAAGGGAAGGAAGTGAGAAAAGAAGTAAAAATCAATTACACGAAAAATAACTAGAGCTGGGACCATATAAATTTTTTAATCACCATTGGAAATTTAACCACAATAAAAAATGGAAAAAAATGTTTAGAAATTTCACCAGCAGTTCGGACAGCTACAGTATCCGGCGGATATTCAAAATAGAAAAAATGTTGTTCAATCCAGAAATAATCTACAGTATCCAGCGTAGGGGATTTGCAAGAAATTTAAACACAAATCAAACAATAATGGAATATAACCAAAATAATGTACAGTATACACAGTTACACAGTTACTAGGGTAGTCTTAAAGAAATAATAAAAAATAAATTGATGTGGTTTAATTGTGTGTGTATTTCGTGTTCTGTGACACACGCACAGATTTACAATAAATTTACAGTAGGATAATTTACAGTATCTATCATAGTTAGGCAAAAATGCCTATTTTTAGAGACTCGCCATGGCCTGAAATGCACGAAAAACGTGTTTTTAGCTTCATTGGAAGCTAATAGCATGCATTTTAAGTTGCCTATTTTTAACTTTTTCAGCCAATTTGCATATTTTGGAGTTTTTGGTCATATTTTTGCCTATTTTGGCATTTTTCGGTAATTTTTGCGAAAAATTAACGATTTTTTATGAAAATTTAGATTTTTAGGTAAAAAAAATTTCAAAAATCAGGCAAAAATTCTCAAAAAATTTTGATCGAAAATCGAATCGAAAAATTACCGGTTTTTACGAAAATTAAAAAAAATAATTGGGAAATTTTTTTGAAAAAATAATTGGTTAAAAATGAGAATTTATGACCTAAAATACAATTCCAGGGGCAAAAAATGCGATTTTATGCTAAAAATGCAATTTTTAGGGCATTTTGGGCATACATTTTGGCTTATTTTGGCATTTTTAATTTTTAAGGCATATTTTCGTGCCTATTTTCGGGGTTTTGGGCAAATTTTAGGCTCCTATTTTGCCATTTTTATTTGCTTAACTATCGCAGCTCTATCTATCATTTTCCTGTTCAAAATACCAAATTTTGGACCATTTTAATATGAATAAAATAGAACACTTAGAAATTGGTTCAAGAACATAAATTTGTAGCAAGAGAGAGCTTGGCTAGGGGTTTGGAAAAAACACTACAAATTTTGATCAAAAGTGTACTCAAACTAGGGTTGATCCCCGTCCCCGAATTCGGGTTTTCCGGGGTAAGGGGCCCCGGGTTTTTTGAAGGCCGGGGTCGGGGTTCAGCCACTCGTCGGGGTTTCCAGGGGAAAGGGGTTTCCAAAAAAATTTCCGAGGGGATTTTACCCAAAAAACCCGGGGACGGGGGATTAACCCTAATCTCAACATCGGGACAATTGAAGATTTAACTTTTCCTGTTCTAGAAGATTGTGTTTCTAGAGCCAGATAAGCATGTGATATACCTAGTAAGTGTAAGTCTGGCAGTAGAAACCAAATCGAAAATTCGAGGAAATTTCGGTTCGGTTCCGGTAAATCGGAAATTTTGCAACCAATGGATTTGAACTACCAGCCTTAATGTGCTGCAAAATACTTAATTATAGACCACCATCATCACTATACAGTACTCTCAACTGATTATGCTACAGTGGAAAATGGGGTGGCAAATCCAAATGGAATATCAAATGGTCGGTGATCATTCAATTCAATGAGATCAAACACTTTACAAAATACAGTAAGCTCTCTCCCCCGGTCCACCAACAGGCGATTCGTTTCGATATCCACATTTTTGCCCCTTTGGACTACGCCACACCCTTCGGCCTTTCCCTCCGTCTTTGTACTTCTTCAATTCCTCCGCTTGGCCAACATGAACGACGTGTCCAATCGGTCAAAGGCGCGCTTTCGCTTTTGGCCAAAGAAGCCGCTGTCTTCTAGCCGATCGAACGCCCTCTTCCGCGGCGCGGCCGCCGGCTTCTCATAGAAATACATATCTTCGAACTGCAAAAAGGAAAAGTTAAGGATTGAACATGTTGGATTTCAACATTCAATGGGCTTGTTTTTCTAGATTTTAATAATCTAGTAAATTCAAATTAGACCAATTAATTTAAGATTAGAGATCGATTTTGAAATTGGATTCAAATTTGATTTTTCTTGATAGCAAAGTCAAGATACAACTGTATTTCGGTCGGTTTAGATTTGCATCGATCCCGATTTTTATGTATTTTTATTCTAATCTCAAAATCTAGATCTATAAATTCAGGTAATTTTTGCAAGTTAAGGACCTGTATTGTCCAAAAAAAATTCGGGTCGAAATCTAAATTCCAAAAAAGGTAACTTCCTCCTAAAGGACTGCTTGAAGTTAAGGGATTGGTTTTTTGGATTTCACCAAATTACTCACCGGCATTGCGGACAGTTCGTCGTCGCTGAACCGTTTGGTCATCGCATCAAAGTCGAACGGGGACATGTCCAGGCGGTCGAAGGCGCGTTTGGACGGGCGCAGCACATCGCCATCGGCGGAGGGTCTGCCAGAGCTGAATTTGAAAGAAGGAAAAAGGGTTAATTTTGAAAGGAAAACTTTAGGTAGTATACAGTATGCTGTACCTGCCGGGCTGCAGTTGGGGCAAATTTCGGATCATGTAAAAGGCCGGATAGGCGTGCAGAGAGAGTGTGGCGAAGGAGGAGAGCAGGACAACGAAGAAAAAGTGGACGAGTGCTGCCATTGTTGTTGAATTGTGTGGTGGGGGGAAATCGTGGGGTGGGGAGGAATGGGTTCAAAAATAGGGGAAAAATAAAATTGCGACCTGGAAGGATAATTGGGATATACTTTGGTTTATGGCGAGGATTAAACAGAAATAATTGACCCAAAAAATGAGAGGGCGGAATTGGCCAATTAGCCAAATGTTAGAAAATGACACCACTGCCGAGGATATTGCCAAAAATGTTTTGTAACAAATTTAATTAACTAAAATATAGTATTTCCTCGGAAAGGAAAAGGCAATTAAAAGATTTTCGGTATATATATGTACTGTACTCACTCCATAAAGGTCAGTTCACTTCTGGCCCCATTTGGACCAAACTTCACGTCTTTGGACTATATTTTAGGTCGGCCACAGTTCTGAAAGTGTCCTATTTATCGCGGGACAAAAATGACAAAAATGGTTTTGTTTTTAAAGGATTATTTGAGGCGGACAAAATGACGTCCCTAACGGCGGAGATGTGTCTGTTGTGGCCCGGGGAGCATCTCCTTCTTAAATATACACAAAAAGGAGCTTGGAAAAGGAAGGAAAAAGGGGAATTTAAAGTGGGTTTTGGACATTGTGCAAATGCCGGGGAAGGGAAGGGACATTTGAGAAGAACACTTGGCCCCGAAAGATGATGAAGATGGTGAAGAGATCCGTGGGGGCAGGGAGGGGCCTAATGGCCCAATTTCGCGGAGTTGCAAATATGATGATGGCAAGGGCAAGGGATTTGTGAAATCATCCGTGGGGATTTAACTTGTATATTCTTTTTTTAAATTTTGGGTATATTCCGGTCATTTGGGAACCGGACAATTGGGCACCATATTAAAAAATGTATGAAAATTTAAAAATTTATAAAAATAAAATTTTAACTAAAGATAATTAGAAATTAAAAATATATTAATATAATCTTACTTTTTAGAGATTGGGAATCATAAAGATATTAGGATCCAATGTAGTATTATTATTCCGAAAAAATGGAAAAGAAGAATTGGCTAATTGGAGAACAAATGAGACAAATTGGTAATAAATTGTGAAGGCACAGTATATATTGTGGGAATACGGTAAATTGATTCGAATTCTAACTAGCAAATCAAATAACCTCCGAAACATCGAAGTTGAAGCGAAATTTCGATTTTTCGGCTTTAATAAACCACCGAATTTTCGAAAAAGTAACTACCCCTATGAATTGGAAATTTTGAAAAAAAATTTTGTCAAAAAATACCAGTCCACATCGGAATAAAAAAAGGACAAACTGATTGGCGGCGAAGAAACTCGAAGTAGAAAGCCAAAAAAGAAACTCGGATAAAATAAATAAAAAAAGTAACGAAATAATTAAATTTAGCGGAAATTGCAAATAAGAAATTATCACTGTTAATTTTTTAATATTTTTAGTAATTATCTCTAAAAATTAAGATTATATTAATATATTTTTAATTTCTAATTATCTTTAGTTAAAATTTTATTTTTTATAAATTTTGAAATTTTCATACATTTTTTAATATGGTGCCCAATTGTCCGGATACCCTATATTTAATTTCATAAGCCATCGGTACATACCGTATTTCCACTAAATTTTTAAACAACTCCACAGTAGCGAGAACTTGTTACATAATACGGATCTTAGATTTGATCAGGTTGTGGGGTTATTTCGCTGGCAGAAATCGAACTTGCACAACTTTGCAATGGATAATAACAAAATTTAAATGGTTTGCTTTACCACAGAGGGACCAATGTTGGAGAATTGGTCCAATTTGCGGGGGAAGCCTAAGAAAACTTAAGCGCCGATGTTTTCGATAGGGAGGCGAACAAAGAAATGAAATTAAGGCAGCAATCTTGGAATTGGAATGGATGGCGTAATTGTGCTACTCCCCCTCCCCACCCCCCCCCCCCCCCCCCCCCACCGATTCTGTGACGAAGGCACAAAAGTGCAGGGGACGGAGAGAAAAGGGGTGGGGACGGAGAAGGGACCACCATAATAACTTCGTTTTGGCCAATAATCCATTCATTTGTTCATCGGCACTTCCCCTTTTCGTTGTTTTGTCCCCGTTCCCGGGCCATTGGGGCACCCCCTTTTTGGGAGCAAAGCACCCCTTTCCCTTAATAATCTAATCAAATTGCCATTTGGCTCTCTTTCGTCAAACCACGTCTTCCTTTTCTTCTTCTTTTTCTTCTTCTTTTTCTTTCTTCTTCCTTTTCTTCTTTTTTGCATTTGGATTGGGACCCTATTTTTGCACAACATTCTCGTCGCAAAATCCCACGACGTGAGATTGCCTCATCTCCCTGGGCCCATCCCCCTGTTCTTCACTTCTTCTCGACAACCTCTTGAACACTCTCTCTCGAGCACTCATTCTCATCACTCATCCGTTGCTCATTGGTCCATTATGTTTTTTGGAGATTGAAGAGTCTCCAGGAGTCCCGTCTTCCCAGCAAAAATTAAAAAATTGAGATTCCCGCGGGATTTTCCTCGAGTTTTTGAGGTGTTTTCTCGAAAATTCACAGGTCTATTCTTTTTTTGAGTTTGAAGCTTTGAAGAGCGTGATGTAAAGAAGCAAATGTACTGCAGAGAAGTGCCGATTTACCCAATAAAATTGGAAAATATCGGGAATCCCGCATGGTATTCCCACGGGAATTTCCTCTGGGTTTGCGTGGTTTTCTCGAAAATTCCCATATCATGGTTTTCTGTTTTATTACGTATTGTGTTGGTTTTTTATTTCGGTAGAAAATTACTGGACGTAGTGATGAGAGAGGAAGAGGGGGGGGCATCTCAGATTCAATTTAACACGAAAAATGAACATTTGGGAAGAAATAAATGAACATTTGGGAAGAAATACAACAAATGGGGAAAAGTGCCATTTTGCAAAAAAAAAATATATCAAAAACAGGCAAAAGATTGACATCAGCAAATGGGTGGAAAGGAGACGTCGGTTTTTTAAAACCTTTGTCAAATGGAAGTTGACAAAGTTCAATTTATTGGGTTTTTGGTTCCTATACTGGCCATAGAGAACCTGGAAAATGAATAGATTAGGTTAAATCCTAATGACCGTATTTTTTGGTTATCAGAGCCAAAATACGGTAGGTTAAATGGATACACAATAAAGCAGCTGTTTTGACCGAAAATCCCTGTCTTCTCTGGCAATTTCTTACAATTTGTTCCAAAAATAGAAATAACACAAAGTGCACATTTTACGGAAGGCACTGCTTGCTCACCGATGCATTGAATGAGTTGCTTCTTGAACATATGTTCCTCCCCGCTGCTTTGCTTTTGAGGGGGTGCCGAAGTGCCAAATTTGGACAAAATGGCGGGGAGAAACGACGAATTTAAGCGAAGTGAAGTGAAGTGCATTTGAAAAGACAAAAAAAGAAGGCAATGCCCGCCGGAGGGTGAGGAGGGAGGCATGCCCTGGGGCAATTTAGAAAAGTGACGTTGTTTTTGAAGGCGAAGTTCAACAAAAAGAAAAAGATGCATTTTGAAGTGTATTTTTGAAAACGAAATCAACAAAAATGGTGGGGAGAACAGCAGCGGAAAAGGTCACAGATTGGAATTATGCTGACTAGTGCAGGGAACGACGGATACGGTATCAGTATTTTCGGAACCAGAATACCGTATCAAACACCTTATCGAATACTGTATCAAAGATTGTATCGAATGCCGTACCAATGTCTCTAATCGCGTGCATCAATTACCGACATCGAATACCGTATTGAAGACCACAAGTATCACTGTACCGATGTATCGGTTACCGTACTAAACATCGTGGCGAATATTGTACCGGATTCACTTGCCAACAATATGGACTCGAACTCGAACCCACAATATCAGAATTCACAACTGTAAATTTTCAGCAAAGCCCACAGATTGAATGTTCCCAATTTTCATCCAAAAATACAGAGCGCTGCAAGATATTAAGCTGGGATTTTTGGGAGCGATTTAGGGAAATAAAATTTTTGGATTTTATATAATAAACATAGTATAGGAAGGTTAAGCACGGAGAAAAGATTCTAATTTTGACACACTAAAATGCTCTCAAAAAAATTTCTGTTTGGAGAATACAATGTTTTTGGGTTGTGCGAATGCCATTTTTAAGTTCGAAGATAATTTGTTGAAGATAGCTCCTCGCTGGAGCAAACTCCAAAGTCCAAAGTGTGTTTTGTCCCTCCGCGCGACTGGTGTGTCTGTGCCCAGTCAGTCTATCCCGACAATCGTTCTTTCCCATCCAAAATTCATAATTTGCATATTTTAAGAAGCAATTTGGCCGGTTGGGGATGGCGTGGCACCACCAACCAGCAGATGTCTTTTATACGCCCACCCTACCAAATACACTAGTAAACAGGTGTCACAAATTAGTATATGACATAATAACTACCAATTTTTCTTGGAAATACTGAAAAATGTGTAAATTGTTGGGATATTTGTCAAATAAAATTTGTTTTGTGTTTTTGCGTCAAAAATGTTTTGACTTTTTGACAGCAAAACATAGGAAATGATGCCAATGCGCGAACTTTGTTGCCAAGAAAAGAGGCCAAGAATAGTTGTTGTGGCCAAGGACCTGGCCAAATGTGAGTTTTGGAGGCTGACCAAGGGGAGGACATGGTAGAGAGTGTGTGTCCTAGGTCATAGGTCAAAGTGCCATAGGAAGAGAGATAGTGAAGAATAAAGAGAGATTGGGGCAGGGAGAGAGAGAGAGAGAGAAAAAGGGAGATAGAAGGCAAACTCAAGAAAATGGGAAGAAGGAGAAGGAGAAGGGGTTGGCGTTGTGCGGCCTTGGTTTGCACCACAGAACTGCCATTGTGACGTTCGTTTTGTGACGTTGCAAATTGAATTTTGGAGAGAAAAAAGAGTTTAAGGTTATTCGGTAGCGGAGGTATTCGGTGGATTTTCGAAAGGTTATTCGGTATCGGAGGTGGGTGGGGTGGGTGGAGAAGGTAATTGGGTAGTCTTTTTGGAGGCAAAGTGGCCCGAGGGGAAATTAAGTTAATGGCCAAACGGAGGGGCAAAAAGACAGCAACAACTTTGAGAGCTCATTTTGGAAGAAAAATGACATTGTTTTTTCAATCATTTAAAAGAGCGGAGGAGGAGGAGGAAAAATGGGGACAAAAATGGGAACCAAAAAAGGGAACCAAAACCGGGGGTTGATTTCCATTTTTGGAAAATAAAAAATAAAATTACAAATAAAATTACATTTAAAATGGACGCTTCGGTGGTTTTGTACCGAAAATCACCGTCAATACCTTCGCCACCGGCGGAAATGTTGCGTC